>JAHFZB010000071.1:206245-276245 GCA_036884735.1 Huso huso | reverse complement strand
TTTTAAACAAGCACCTTTGATACATTTTAAAAATAAAAGCACTTAAATTGTTGTCGAAGTAATCCATTATATTTTAGAGCGTCCAAAGCAGACAATATTTTTCAGCGCAGATCAGTCCGTCAGGCAGGCAGTAGAGTTTTTATCCAAAATGAAATTTCTCAGATGAGGCATCGTGCAAGGTTTAAATACTGTTACCTGAAGGCGGCATAAACATATTAGCCTTTAAACCCCTTACATCGATTTGATTCTTTCAAAGAGGCGTCTAGCCGCATTTGAATACAGTATGCTGAATGATTAATTAGACGTAACCTTGTTACACAGAGTCTTGCAGCTATCGAAAATACTTTTATTTCTATTAAACATGCTTTTTAGAATATGTATTTGAAAATAATTAGAAACCGATGCTAGTATATTAAAAGCATACTACAGACAGGAGTCTGCGGTATGGATAATCCTACCGCATTTATACAGTTTAACAAAAAAAGATTATTCTTAGTCCTAAACTCGGCTTGTATGGTCTTAAAATATTCATATTAAGTCAAATAATGCCGCGGTAACATCAACGTCTAAAATAACAGGATTTTTTAAATACAGTTAACTGATGGAGGCAGAAAAATCCCTTACATTGATTGATTCTTTCAAAGAGGTGCCTAGCCCCATTTGAATACAGTACACAGAACGATTTAATTAGACGTAACCTTGTTACACGGCGTCTTTTTTACAGCACGTGGATGTAGGAGAGTTGGAGCTATCAAATACTTCTATTTCTATTAAAAACTTTAGGGTTTTCGCTTTCAAACATGATTTTTAGAATAATTAGAAACCGATGCTAGTATATTAAAAGCATACTACAGACAGGAGTCTGCGGTATGGCTAATCCTACCGCATTTATACAGTTTAACAGAAAAAGATTATTCTTAGTCCTAAACACGGCATGTATGGTCTTAAAATATTCGTATGAAGTCAAATAATGTAGTGGTAACATTTATCAACGTCTAAAATACATTTAAATCGTTTTTTTTTTTAGAATATGTTGTACATATTCAGGTCTTGGCCTCTGCAATATTAAAACCAACCAGCAGATGGCAGTATGTGTCAAAAAAATAAATACATAAACAGACTCTTCCTTTTTTTCTCTATAATTTCTTACTAGTCCTGAGAAACCCCAAAATATATTCAGTTTTAACAGAAAAAGATGATTCTTATACCTAACCATGTATTATATGTTCTTAAAATAGTCACATTAAGTCGATTTGAATATAGTGTTAACATTTGAAAAGACCTTTCCAACATAAACAATTCGTGCAATTCAATTCCGCTGCAATATTACAATCAACCAGCAGATGGCAGTATGCGGAATGCTTAATCCTGATGCATTTATACAGTTTTTTAACATAAAAAATATTATTCTTATACCTAACCACGTCTTGTATGGTTTTAAAATAATCACATTAAGACGAAGAACGTGGTGGTCAATTTTTCTAGGTTCAGAAATAACATTAACTAGGTTTTTAGAGTTCTCTGTAATGTTAATAGAAACCATTATGCAAATACAGGTGCATTATGGGTAGGCTCCTAGAAAAACCCTAAATCCTTTACAAGTCAGCCTGTGCTAACATTTATTGTATTCAAAAACAACTTTAAGTCGTTTTTTAGAATATGTTGTAATATTAAAATCAACCATTAGATAGAAACGTGTATTATGGACTGGACACAGATACCTACCACGGCCTGGAAATCCAACAGAAATGTAGGGCCCAGCACATTCGACACCTACTATTATGGGTTAATTTTCAGTGTAATATGTGTATAATATACTGTTTATGAAATGCTTTCATATGTTTATGGTTTCTGTTTGTTAATAACTTTACGGTTATTACGGAGGGTCTTGAGCATAATCAAAAATGTTTAGGGACTTTCTGTTTGTTGTTACGGAGGGTCTCGAACAGTGTCAAAAAAAATGCACTACAGTACAACTGGCTTTCTCTTTTTTCTTGCTGTTTTTCTCTTGTGATAAGCTATAAATTAGAGATACAACACACCGTTTTTAGGGGAGGGTTATTTTTGACGGACGTCCGGTTAATGTCAGAAAAAGGGGAGGGGCTTAGGGCCATAAATCACTCAGAGCGTGGGGAAAAGGGGAGGGGCTTACTGGTCATAAATCAACCGATAGGAGCGTGGTTAGGGTCATAAATCAATCAAAATGTGTGAAGGGGGCGGGCTTATGTTCATAAATCAAAGGGGCGGGGCTTATAAAAGTGACCGATGCTGTCGTGCCTTTACTACTGAAGCCTATTGTTGTAAAAATTATTATTATTATTATTATTATTTTCCTTCCACCCAAATTACAAAAGCCTATAACTTTTAAACAGCTGCACCGAAACTCACGAAATTTGGCACGGACTATGGGATGTTGTGCAATGGTCAGTATGGTGGCTTTTGGTCACATGGTGTGGCAGCCATCTTAGATTTAATGAACATTTTGGGAAATTTTCAAATGTCTTCTTCTCATGAACGGTACATAGTACTATTATCACATCTAACAGTAAATCATATAATGGTAAAAAAAATACTGTGCCCACTTTATTTTTTTTAAGAGTGTAAAATTGAAATTTTTATATTTGCCATTTGTTCATAACACTACTGTGATCTCAGCCTGTACAGAAATTTGACAGATATGCATCTGAAAGTTCCACAGCGTGCAATGCACTCTCAACAAATCATAAGTAGTTATCAAAATGAATATTAAATCAACATTTATAAAATACTAACTGTTATCCTACAAAAAAACACACATGATAAAATGATGCTTTCCAATTTTCACAAGTCTCATACCGTATCTTGTTCTGCTGTAAATGCCTGGAAGCCTTCAAGTTGCCTGCAAATTGTAGTTGTTGTTGTTGTTGTTGTTGTTGTTGTTGTTGTTGTTGTTATTATAATTATTATTATTAGGCTTCCAGGCCGGAATGGCCGGGAAGCCTATTGTTGTTGTAAAGATTTTTATTTTTTCCTTCCTCCCTCCCAAATTACAAAAGCCTATAACTTTTAAACGGCTGCACCAAAACTCACGAAATTTGGCACGGATGTAGAGGACTATGGGATGTTGTGCCATGGTTAATATGGCGGCTTTTGGTCACATGGTGTGGCAGCCATCTTGGATTTAATGAAAATTTTGGGAAATTTTCAAATGTCTTCTCATGAATGGTACATAGTACAGCTGTGACAATTTTTGTACATAGTGCGCTCATGTCCATGATTGATTCTACTTAAGGAAAAGTTGATCGGTCACATGGTGTGGAAACTATGTGCCATTTTGCGTAAAAAGCTTAAACGACATCTCCTCATGAACCGTTTGGCCGATTGACGTGACTCTTGCGTATACGTTATCTTTGTAGTGTCCTCTAAAAAAGTTATTCAGGAAAAGTTCCTACATGAACAGACATGTCTGCCATGAGCCAATCAATGTGGGTGATGTGGCATTTTTGCCCAAATAATACCATGACATGATACATTCCCACCACTAGGGACAGCTGTTGCCATGGAAACGTGAGCAAGGTCTAGGGAAAAAGAGCAGCCATTTTTTTTGCTGGTGTCTGGCAAGAACCGTTTTACTAACTCGTGTAACTTACAACACAGTAATTACACAGGAAATGCTAGTATTATATTACACATTCACACTGTACAGTGTACAATGCCACATACTGTAACTAAGAACTTATTTTTTAAGAACTGTTGCAGCTGCAGCAACGCTGGGGAAAGAAATGCAGCACGCGGGTGCATGCACACACGCGCTCACTAGAAAAATGACTGTAATCTCTGCCCTAATGTTGTTTATTTATTTGAAATAACCTTGTGGACATGCAGAGATATACAGAACTGTAGACATACTGAAACACTAATTATTTGAAAAAAATTACCGTGATCTCGTGCTGTATAGAAATGTTTTGTAATCGTATACAGTATATATTTTTTTAAAACGCTGTTGTAACTGAACAGCAGGCAAACAAACAAAAAAAAAACGCCACGTATTTTTAAACCACAACACAATACTAATATGTTTAATACATGCGCTTAACAAATCACACGAATACAGTTTGCTTTAAAATCGTCATATAATTATTTTTACAAGTCACAAATCCTGAATCTGCTGCAAAAAAGCCGCGCGTGTAAGCCATTGAAAAGATGCTTTGCAGGGGGGAGAAGGAGCGCGGCGCGGCGGGGGGGGTCGACTTTGACGTATCTTTCAAGTAATGAGTGCCATAGACAGAACTGTTCAAAATCGCTTGCTCTATTAAATACAATTGTAAGGACGAAGCTCGCATGGTTATTCACAGAGAATCCCTCCCCAAAACACGGACATTTTAGTATAATAGGAGCTGATCAGCTTGTTCTGCTGTAATGTTATTTCTTTACTTAAAATAACCACGTGGACATGCAAGTGTAGCCAGGCAACCGCAGGGAAACATGCGTGTTGTAGTTATGTCGAGCTAGTAAATAAATAAATAAAAATAATAAATAAAACCACAACGAGCAGAACTTCAAAAGCGCATCACGTTCTGGCTGTCCCTTTAGAATTGAAAAAGACAAGAAAACCATTCAATGGCAGAGTGGGAGCGACCGGAGCCGAGACAAGCCAATAAAAAAAAAAAAAAGTAAAAAAGGGCGTATCTCATGAATAGTCATACTTTCTCCAGGGATCAGTTAGGGGCGGTCATAAGGAAACAAGCTGCCTGTGACTGAATCAGCGCACAGAGAATAACACAGACATTTGCAGAGACATTTGCTTTTTTGAGATGTTATAGTAATACAATAATGACTTGGATCGCATTATTGAGGAGTTTGGTGATAAAATGAGTGATTAGGAGATGATCGATCGGTATGTACGACTATTGTTATTATTAATTATTTCTAGCATATGTGAAAGCTGTAGCGAACGAAGGGTGAGTGCTTTGTTGATATGCAGGGCCTTTTAAACCTGTTTGATTGTGGGGGGAAAAAATGCTTTTAAACAGCGCGTCTAAAATTAACTGCGCGTGTGAAAATAAATTGGACCTGACACACACTTAATAAATGTACTGCAGACGCTGTTGTAACTGAGCAGCAGGCAAAAAAAAAAAAGCACTTATGTTTAAACCAGGACACAATCACAATACTAATATGTTTAATACATGAGCTTTACAAGTCACACGAATACAGTTTGCTTTAAAAATCGGGGGGGGGGGGGGGTATGTTTCATTAACAGGTTATTTCAGTTAAATAAATACCAGCTGACCAGCTTCTCTGCTATAATGTTAAAAGTAACCTCGTGGACATGCAGGCAGAAGCAAAAAAAAAAAACAACTACACTATTCTTTTTAACACAACAACTGCCACGTTTTCACTTTTAAAATTTAAATTACTATGCGTGTGTTAAAGATCCACGGTTGTCTTTTCTTGACTTTTCCTAAATACATGTATTGAATATACTGACGACGTTTGAAAGTCAGAATTGCAAAAATTAAAAAAGTTATGAGCACTTCTACCTAGAACCGCCAAAAGTAGTCATTTTGACGGCTTGTTACAATACATGCTTTTATGTAACACAGTTTTTGTTCCTGGGTAGTAAGTGTTATTTCCTAATTGCTTATGCCTCAAAAGTATAGAAAATGGCTATTATTCCCCACAAACTTTGCTTTTGTGACCAGGACAGTGATATTTTGAAATTTACCTATTTCCAACGAATTTGTGTATTTTCGTTCACATAGTCAGAAAAAAACAACATATGAATCCAAATTAACATGTTTTTATACTAAAGTAAAACAAAAATGACTACAAAAGATTTAGAAGTGAGTAGTTTTTCGAGATTTACGATTATACTGTAAATCACTTTCACGAATCAGCCCCCAAATGTAGTCTCCCATTTTCTCGTTATACTGTCCTTGGTAGCAGCGTTCAAAGCCCAGTATATCCTGGTGGAAGCGCTCGCCTTGCTCCTCCGAATACGCTCCCATGTTCTCCTTGAATTTATGAAGATGAGCATCAAGGCTATGGACTTTGAGGGACATCCTACAGCCCATTGTGCCGTAGTTCTTCACCAGAGTCTCAACCAGCTCCACATAGTTTTCGGCCTTGTGATTGCCCAGGAAGCCCCGAACCACTGCGACAAAGCTGTTCCAAGCCGCTTTCTCCTTACTAGTGAGCTTCTTGGGGAATTCATTGCACTCCAGGATCTTCTTTATCTGTGGTCCGACGAAGACACCGGCTTTGACCTTTGCCTCAGACAGCTTAGGGAAGAAGTCTTGAAGGTACTTGAAGGCTGCCGACTCCTTATCTAGAGCTCTGACAAATTGTTTCATAAGGCCCAATTTGATGTGCAGTGGTGGCATCGGCACCTTCCGGGGTCCACCAGTGGCTCCCACTTGACGTTGTTCCTCCCCACAGAGAACTCGGTCCGCTTGGAAGGGTCCACCATGCAGAAGTAGCAGTTGCTTGAGTGGTCAGTGGGTTCCCGCCAAATTCTTGGGATAGCGAACTTCATGGCTCTCTTTTCCCCTCTGTACCATCCTACAAAAATACATTTATTTCACCCATGACTAATGTGTAAGAGATTCTCGCAACATTTTTTTCATATATGATATATTTTTTCAATAACATTGAAAATTGTAAAACATTTTAAAATTAAAAACTTTTACAATTTTAAAATTAACAAATTTTATAACATAAAATTCCGAGCAACAATTGTCCATCTTACCTTCCAGAGTTTTTTTTTTGCAGTGCTCGCAGGTGAAATGAGGTGCCCAGGGTTTGTCTTGATCCCCGACAGGCATGCGAAATATGCCTTTGTAGGCCTCACACATCTTAGCAGATGCTTCCATGGAGTACTTTTTCGCTCTTGTCTTGATAAATTGGCCACAGACATAGCAAAATCGTCTGCGGATGCTTGCAGCCTCTTGATGCCATCTCAGAAAAATGCAGATATGTATCCACTTAGGCAGCTGGAACTAAACTGAACTGGTGGGCTTAAGGCCCCTGTATTTATACTACTATTTTATATTACTGGAAAGTTCTAAAAAGTTCTAGAAGTTACTCCAAGTTTACTCAGCACTGAATCTATCTGGAATGTTCTGGAAAATAGGTAAATTTCAAAATATCACTGTCCTGGTCACAAAAGCAAAGTTTGTGGGGAATAATAGCCATTTTCTATACTTGAGGCATAAGCAATTAGGAAATAACACTTACTACCCAGGAACCAAAAAAAAAATTGTTACACAGTGTTATTAATGTAACCTACAATAAGCTGTTTTTATATTTATACAAGCCAGTTTGTTATCTGTAGCTACGCTGAGTTTACAGCAGTATGTATTTGAATAGAATATTGCTCTTGACGTCTTGATATGTGTTATCCAAATTTCATTATATTGTAACGACGAGGGAGAGAACGGGAATGCATGCATCGTGCTACGCAGTAATGTCAAAAATGCCTTTTATCTTATTTTTGTAAATAATGACTTCGTTTTTACAATTTTGTAGGTACATATAGCAGTTTACACTATCGTCTTTTGAAATGTTTATTTTATTATAGCTTTTCGGTTTTGTAAGTTATGCGTTAGGCCCTATATGCGCTGATTTCGAAAATAAAGCATTTTATATTAATTTTTTTATTTAAATACGAAGTTTCTGCTATGCAAATGTTAGATATGATGGTCATAAATAAAACCTTTGAGTTGTATCTGATAGTTTGGGGTGGAACAGAACTGTTAATCGCTTGCTCTATAACCGTGTTATTTTATAATTGTAGCTGACCAGGTTCTATGCAGTACTCACCACCTTTTCCACAGCTCACTGCTTCAGCCATAATTTTATACCTATTTAACCTTATCTTCTTACCTGTAGTATCCCACTATTAGAACAAAAACGAAATATCACTGTGTTTTACATTAACAAGCAGAAAAAAAACAAAGTTTGGCCTTTAACTTACGTAAATTATGTAATGGTTAAAAAAAATACTTGCCCTCTTGTGGCGAACTGTACAACAGTCTGTGGAGACAAAGACTGCTTTGGAAAATGTCACCACAAGAGGCCGCTTATGACCATGAAAAGCATATACGACTTAATACAATTATTACATCTAACAGTAAATTATGTAATGGTTAAAAAAAATACTGTGCCCAGTTTAACAGTGTAAAATTGCCATTTTTTATATTTGAATTTTTTTTCATAAAATTACTATAATTTCGGGGTGTACAGAAAATTGACAGCTGGGGTATTTCAAATATGCAACTGAAAGTTCCACAGCGCGAATTGCACTCCCACAACAAATCGCAAGTAGTTTCAAAATGAATACTAAATCAACATTTATAAAATACTAACCGTTATCCTGCAAAAAACACACATGATGCTTTCCAATTAACAAAATGTTCGTCTGATTTCCATTTTCACGAGTCTCAAACCGTATCTTGTTCTGCTGTAAAGGCCTGGAAGCCTTCAAGTTGCCTGCAACTGCTAGCTATTATTATTATTAGGCTTCCAGGCCAGAATGGCCGGGAAGCCTATTGTTGTAAAGATTTATTATTATTATTATTATTATTATAATTATTATTTTCCTTCCTCCCTCCCAAATTACAAAAGCCTATAACTTTTAAATGGCTGCACCAAAACTCACGAAATTTGGCACGGATGTAGAGGACTATGGGATGTTGTGCGATGGTCAATATGGCGGCTTTTGGTCACATGGTGTGGCAGCCATCTTGGATTTAATGAAAATTTTGGGAAATTTTCAGATGTCTTCGTCTCATGAATGATAAATAGTACAGCTGTGAATTTTTGTACATAGTGCGCTCATGTCCATGATTGATTCTACTTAAGGAAAAGTTGATCGGTCACATGGTGTGGAAACTATGTGCCATTTTCTACATGTTAAAACCATGTAAACGACATCTCCTCATGAACCGCTTTGGCTTTCTGGATTGACGTGAATCTTTGCAGTTGTCCATTTACGTTATCTTTGTAGTGTCCTCTAAAAAAGTTATTCAGGAAAAGTTCCTACATGAACAGACATGGCTGCCATAAGCCAATCAATATGGGTGACATGCAAGTTTTGACCATTTTTCACCCTGAATTGACACATTCCCACCACTGGGGACAGCTTTTTCTGCTGTAAACGCCTGGAAGCCTTAAAGTTGCCTCCAACTTCTAGTTTGAATAATAACTGTACAAAACCTGGCTATCTTGCTTGCAGTTCCAAGTACTCTTTCTGTGTGCTTTGTTTTTGTCCCTTTTAAACTAAAAGGAGGTATTTTTTTTAATTGACCAGGGTTGCCAGATTTCTGCAGGGTTTATAGCCCAAAGTCACTTAAAAACATTTTTAACATTGTGATCAGAGAGTGAGAGCGAGAGAGATCTGCTTTCCACAACCTTTCAATGAAAATATAATGTGGTATTTTGCTGTACTAATGTAATGAACTATGGGTTATTACTTTATATGAATTATCATGTTATGCCCGAATGTATGAATTGGCTTTCTGTGGTGGTGTACTTTTTTCTTTCAAATCGCAAATGGCTATAATTGTTTGAGCGATTTATATTTTAATAGCAAATATATCTTCCACACTGTTACAGTTTTGTGACAGGATACATTAGTGGGCCGATTTTGGTTTGCAGCTAACGTCCCAAATTCTGGGCCGCTTTGCATTTTCGAATTCAGCTCTTTTTTTTGGGATTTTCTGCTCACCTGACAGCCGACTTTCTAAGTCATGGATGCACAGTTTATCAGTGGATCGTGAATTCATTTAAGAGTAACCCTTAGTACATGAATCAAAGTTAATGTATGTTTTACATTCCCCAAAAAACATTATTTTTTTTTTGAAGAAACAGAAATAAAATGTAAATGTTAAAAAAAATCTTATTACAATGAAGAAACTACATTGCACTTAAATAGATATATGAAAATTAATTAAAGCAGTCATTCTCCTTTTATTAAAGACTAATATTAAAACATATTTTTGAGAAGGAACATGGTATTCCAGAAAAAGGACATCTAATTTGCTTATGTAATGTCTATCAATATATATTGTAGCGTTTCAGGTGCTTCTTGGGACAGAAATTAGACTGCAACCCTGAGTAGATGAAGGCTGTTTATTTTGACAATAATTAATCACAAAATAAAATCATAGTGAGGGAAAGGGGACTGGGAGTTGAAAGTGAAAATAAATGATTGTAGTAGGTTGTCTTTTACCCTACCCTTCTCAGTCTTTTACCTGCACCCCCTTTATATGCCCTTGCTTCCCCCCTCTTTTGCGCCAAATCTGCACTCCAATTCCCCTCCACACACATCCACACGCAACCCCTGCAGGCACGCACCACCACGCAACCCCTGCAGGCACGCACCACCACTTTTTGTATGTATTTTGCCATAGGAAATCGTGGACTGTGGGGGTCCTTCTGTCGTACCCCATAAGTCCACAAATCTTGGGCCAATAAACTCAGAAGTACTCTCTTTAGATGCACATCAGTCTTCGCTAAAGAAAATGGTTCCTTTTGGTTCGTAAGACTCACAACCGCCATTTGCCGAGCCTTAACCCAATGGTATTTTTATAATGGGATTTGCCATAGCGAGTGGGGTGGCCTTAGCTAAAGAAAGGCACTGGCCACGTGTTTGTACGACACCCCACCGCCAGATGGTGAATGTTACCCCGAAACATTTATGTTCATAAAATGTGACTGGTTTTTGAATGGGATTTGCCATAGGGAATCGCAGTCGGTGAGGGGGGGGCTGCTGTCGTACCCTATATCTCCACGACCCCTGGTGCAAGGAACTTGGGAGCACACTCTTCATGTGCACACAACTTTTCAGCTAAAGAAAATCACCGGCCACAGGTTCGTATGCCACCCCGCGTTGCCCCAAAGGTGTTTTATAATGGGATTTCCCATAGACATTTTTCAGGGTGCTATATCTCGGGTTCCGGCTGTCCCCGAGACTTCAAAATTGGTACAGGGGTCCACCTCGGGGCCCCTGTCGATCCCTCCAAGCGATGTGTCCCCAGCCAGAAATGACCCCAATTAAGACTTTTTTTGCCAGCCTGGAGCTCAACCTTGACACCCCATCATGCTGAAAATGTGAACATTTGTTGAATAAATTACATTTGAAAACAGGTGGCTTCCTGTGAAAGAGGGGCCCCAGACATCACCGTAGGAAGTTTAGCCCGGGTTCTGAATAACAATTAAAGTGACAATTAAAGTATACTGCAATATAGTGAAACTTGGCACCTACAGCAATGCTGCATCGGAACGAAAAGGCCCACCAACCTGTGCTTCTGGATTGATTTATCTGCATGTACTACAGGTACTCTTTAGCAATTTTCAGCCTCTACCACATTCAAAGCCTGTTTTGAGAGCCTGAGGTAGATGGTCAATTGTGCACAATACACTTAAAGTAGTTTGCCTCTTTTATTTTTCCTTATAATCAGTTTTTGCAGGAATCACTAGAAACACTGGGATTAGTTAGAGACTATTGGTCTGATACCAGAGAATTTTTAATGGACTTCATAGCTGGTTCTGTTGCTGAAAAACACTATAAAAAAAACCCTGCTATTTACAAGTATAGCGCAAGAGTAACATTTTTGTCCGTATGAGACAGGGGTGTCAAACTTCAGTCCTCGAGGGCTGCAGGGTCTTCTGGTTTTCATTACAACTTAAGCTGTCACTTAACATAATTGACCTAATTATTTGTTGAATTTGACATAGTTAATATTTTTCAAGGTCTTTTACAGTCGATGGTTTTAAAAATGCACTTGATTCAAGGTACACTACCTGTGAAACTTTTTTAGGCCTGGGTGGAACGAAAGGCAGAAGACACTGCGGAACCTCCAGGAACTGAGTTTGACACCCCTGGTCTAAGACAAGCTACTCCATGGGAACAAAAAGGCTCAGGAGCTTGTGCTTCTGGATTTATCATGTACTACAGGTACTCTGTAGCAAGTTTCAGACTCCTAGCCCTTTCACAGCTTGTTTGACACCCTATTGTAGTTTCCTGTTTGTGCATATAATGCAGAATGCTGTTTGTCAATTTTTTTTTCTTCTTATAAATCAGTCTTTGCAGGAATCATTCCAGAAACATTGGGACCAGTTACAGACTACCTGTGATACCACAGTCCTTTTTAAATGAAGTTTCTATTTGGCTGAGAAACACTTAAAAAGGGGCCTTTTGAAGTATACTGCAATATAGTGGTCTGCGTCCGTCTAAGGCAAGCTGCTGCATGGGAAGCAAGAGCCAGGCACTTGTGCTTCTGGACTGATTATCTGCAGGTAGCAATGTTTAGGCTCCTACCACATGCACAGCCTGTTTGAGAGCCTGACATAGATGGTTGATTGTGCACTTAAAGCAGTGTTTGACTCTTTTTTTTCTTACAAGTCAGTTTTTGCATGGAATCATTCCAGAAACATTGGAATCAGTTACGGACTGTTAGTCTGACACTACAGCCTTTTAAATGGAGCTTCTACGTGGTTGCATGGTTGAAAAACAATTAAGTGACATTTTAAAGTACAGTGCAATATGGTGAAATGTGGCACCTAAGGACAGGTACAGCATCGGAAGCAAAAGGCCCACCAACCTGTGCTTCTGCATGTACTACAGGTAATCTGTAGTGATTTTCAGCCTCCTACCACTTTCACAGCCAGAAATACACCATACAAACTGCTATTTTACATATAGGGTGATATGAAAAAAAGCAAAGTATTGTAAGTGTTACAATACTTTACTTTTATTAGTATTGTAAGTGTAAAGTATTGCACGCAGGCAATAAAAATGTGCATTATAAATATCATATGGGATATACGGAAATTGAAGAAGGAATCTATGAAAAAGATACAGTCGTGGACAAGTACAGCGCAGTTAGAAGCAGAAAGGAGGAATTACATCTTTAAATCTGGAGTTGCTTTAATCAGAAAACATTGCAGCTTAAAGCCTTGCAGCTGCATGTATTTTTCTGATAAGCTGAAACTTCGGACAGCTGATTCAAATCCCCTTGCGGCGTTCTGGGACACGGGGGAGGAGCAGAGCACGCAGCACAAACACAAACAAACAAAAGGCAGGCAGTCTTCCTAGCGACAGCGTGTGGAAGCGACATCGTGGGAGAAGTACAGTCGTGGACAAGTACAGTCGTGGACAAGTACAGCGCAGTTAGAAGCAGTTTGAAAGCAGGTTGACAGCTGCAGAAGCTACACTAAACAAAAAAATGGTCTTCAAGCCAGTAATCTGTGACAACTGCATGATGTGGGAAATCCGAGAAAACCCAACTGAGCTCAACCAAGTTTGTGTAAAGTGCCGCACGATCCAGGACTTGCTTCAGCGATTAAGCCTGGTAGAAAAGGAGATGGAGGAAATGAGACAGCAACAGGAGCTTGAGGAGCTGACACACCCACAATTCATGGAAGTCTGCACCCCTAGCAGACTGAAAGCCACCAGGGAGATGGAAGAGAGTCGAAACAGCTGGGTTCAAATAGGCAGAAGCAGGGAAAAAAAGAAACTTCGTCAAACACAACCACCAGAAATCCAGACATCCAACACATTTGAGCCACTTCAACATTTAGATGACCAAAACCAACATCAAGAGAATGAAAGAAACAACACCCAGGACCCTATAAACAGTGCTGACCAGCCAGCAAAAAGAAGGGAGGTCATGATTGTTGGGGACTCCATACTGAGAAACACAGCAAGTTCAGTTCGCAGTTTGGACCCCTTACTACAACAGTGTGCTGCCTTCCAGGAGCCTCTGTCAAGCACATCACTGAGAACGTGGACAGGCTCCTAGAACGAACTGGAGATGACCCGGTAGTAGTCGTCCACATTGGTACAAACAACATTGGAAGAGACAGGCCAAGATCCCTGCAGAACAAATTCAGAGAGCTAGTAAAGAAATTAAAAGACAAGACCAAAACTGGTATTTTCTGGGATACTGCCGGCGCCTTGCAAAGGACCATATGGACAGCTGGAAATACAAAATCAAAATGCATGGCTGAAATCATGGTGCACACAGGAAGGCTTCACCTTTCTTGAACATTGGAGCACTTTCTACAACAAGGACTATCTATACAGGTGGGACGGACTGCACTTAAACAGAAAGGGAACCAATCTACTCGGAGAAAGGATCCTTCAGGCGGTACAGAAGCATTTAAACTAGAAAGGAAGGGGGGAAAACAAAAAACAGAAGGGAGACTACATCAAAACAAGGGCAACAACTCAGGTAAGACCACTATTAAATGTATTTATCTTAATGCTAGAAGTCTCAGAAACAAAATGTTAGAACTTGAAGCTACTGCACTAACAAGTAACTACGATGTGATAGGTGTTACAGAAACTTGGTTGTCTGAGAGTGATGGAGACGAATATAATATCAGTGGGTACACACTGTATAGGAAAGACAGGCAGGACAGAAGAGGCGGAGGGGTAGCGCTATACATAAGAAAATAGCCTTGAAGCCCAGGTGTTAAATCAGGACAAAGAAAACAATGCAGAATCAATATGGGTCAGAATAATGGACACAAATTCAAAGGGCATAATAATAGGAGCATGCTATAGACCGCCAAATTCAGACGCTGAGCAAAATAATCTGTTGTACAATGACATTAGAAATGCGTGTAGAAAAGGAGAAGCCATACTAATGGGGGGGATTTCAACTTCCCCTGTATAAAATGGGAAAACCCAATGGGGGGCACGACGGACGAAATTGAAATGGTGGAAATGACAAATGACTGCTTCCTAACGCAATTTGTCAAGGCACCGACTAGAGGGGAGGCATGCCTTGATTTAGTCTTTTCAAATAATGAAGACAGAATAACTAAAACAGAGGTCAGAGAGCCATTGGCAAACTCAGACCACAACATGGTCTCATTTGAAATATTTTTAAAACCCCAAAAGTAATGACTAAAGCTAAGGTTTACAATTTTAGAAAAGCAAACTATGAAGGTATGAAACGGAGACTAACAGAAGTAGATTGGAGTAAAATAGAGAAAACATCCACAGAAAAAGGGTGGCTGTCTTTTAAAAATGTAGTACTAGAGGCACAAAACAATTACATCCCAAAAGTAGACAAATCTAAATCTAAAACAAAATGGCCAAAATGGTTTAATAGATCAATTAAAAAAAAATATTCAGCGAAAAAAGGCACTTTACAGAGCGTTTAAAAGGGACCAAAAACAAAGCACACAGAAAGAGTACTTGGAACTGCAAACACAAGTCAAAAAGGAAGTTAGAAAGGCCAAGAGAGATAGAAATCAATATTGCTAAGGGGGGCTAAAACCAATTCCAAAATGTTTTCCAATATTATAACAGCAAGAGAACATTCAAAGAGGAGGTTAAATGTCTAAGACACAAATGGCAAAATCATAGATGAAGAAAAAAAAATAGCAAATATATTAAATGATTACTTTTCACAGATTTTTACAAAGGAGGACACGGACAACATGCCCCACATGTCGACCTGTTCCTATCCAGTTTTAAATAACTTTAGCATAACAGAGGCAGAAGTGTTAAAGGGACTAGGAGCTCTTAAAATAAACAAATCCCTGGGCCAGATGAGATCCTCCCAATAGTACTCAAAGAAATGAAAGAAGTTATTTACAAGCCGCTAACCAAGATCATGCAACAGTCTCTTGACACAGGGTTGTACCGACAGACTGGAAAATAGCAAACGTAATACCGATCCACAAAAAGGGAGACAAAACTGAACCAGGTAACTACAGACCAATAAGCCTGACTTCTATTATATGTAAACTTATGGAAACTATAATAAGATCCAAAATGGAAAATTACCTATATGGTAACAATATCCTGGGTGACAGCCAGCATGGTTTTAGGAAAGGGAGATCATGTCTAACTAACCTACTTGACTTTTTGAGGATGCAACATTGAAAATGGACAACTGCAAAGCATACGACATGGTCTATTTAGATTTCCAGAAAGCTTTTGACAAAGTCCCGCATAAAAGATTAATTCTCAAACTGAACGCAGTAGGGATTCAAGGAAATGCATGCACATGGATTAGGGAGTGGTTAACATGTAGAAAACAGAAAGTACTGATTAGAGGAGAAACCTCGAAATGGAGTGAGGTAACCAGTGGTGTACCACAGGGATCAGTATTAGGTCCTCTGCTATTCCTAATCTACATTAATGATTTAGACTCTGATATAGTAAGCAAACTCGTTAAATTTGCAGACGACACAAAAATAGGAGGAGTGGCAGACACTGTTGAAGCAGCAAAGGTCATTCAAAATGATCTAGACCGCATTCAAAAATTGGGCAGACACATGGCAAATGAAATTTAATAGAGAAAAGTGTAAAGTATTGCATGCGGGCAATAAAAATGTTCATTATAAATATCATATGGGAGATAGTGAAATTGAAGAAGGGAACTATGAAAAAGACCTAGGAGTTTATGTTGACTCAGAAATGTCTTCATCTAGACAATGTGGGAAGCTATAAAAAGGCTAACAAGATGCTTGGATATATTGTGAGAAGTGTTGAATTTAAATCAAGGGAAGTAATGTTAAAACTCTACAATGCATTAGTAAGACCTCACCTAGAATATTGTGTTCAGTTCTGGTCACCTCGTTACAAAAGGATATTGCTGCTCTAGAAAGAGTGCAAAGAAGAGCAACCAGAATTATCCCGGTTTAAAAGGCATGTCGTATGCAGACAGGCTAAAAAGAATTGAATCTATTCAGTCTTGAACAAAGAAGACTACTGGATCTGATTCAAACATTCAAAATCCTAAAAGGTATAGACAATGTCAACCCGGGGACTTCTTTGACTTGAAAAAAAAAGAAAAAAGGACCAGGGGTCATAAATGGAGATTAGATAAAGGGGCATTCAGAACAGAAAATAGGAGGCACTTTTTTACACAGAGAATTGTGAGGGTCTGGAACCAACTCCCCAGTAATGTTGTTGAAGCTGACACCCTGGGATCCTTCAAGAAGCTGCTTGATGAGATTCTGGGATCAATAAGCTACTAACAACCAAACGAGCAAGATGGGCTGAATGGCCTCCTCTCGTTTGTAAACTTTCTTATGTTCTTCTTATGTTCTTATGATATTGCTGCTGTAGAAAGAGCGCAAAGAAGAGCAACCAGAATTATCCCGGATTTAAAAGGCATGTCGTATGCAGACAGGCTAAAAGAATTGAATCTATTCAGTCTTGAACAAAAAAGACTACGCGGCGATCTGATTCAAACATTCAAAATCCTAGAAGGTATATGTTGACCCAGGGGACTTTTTTGACCTGAAAAAAGAAACAAGGACCAGGGGTCACAAATGGAGATTAGATAAAGGGGCATTCAGAACAGAAAATAGGAGGCACTTTTTTACACAGAGAATTGTGAAGGTCTGGAACCAACTCCCCAGTAATGTGACACCCTGGGATCCTTCAAGAAGCTGCTTGATGAGATTCTGGGATCAATAAGCTACTAACAACCAAACGAGCAAGATGGACTGAATGGCCTCCTCTCGTTTGTAAACTTTCTTATGTTTTTATGTTCTTACGTTTTCAGGCCTATTTCTGGAACCGTGGCACGTAGACGCTCCATTCAAAGTGTTTTGTGATCAGAGGCGCAGCCTGAGTTTGCATTTCAGAGCAGTCCTTTTTACAAAAACGTTTTTTGTGTGTGTCACTTTAAATAAACAAACTTGCGCGCAGTTCCATGCTGCATGTGCATAGACACTCAACCGTGGGCTCTATGGATAGCTAAGACCAGTGGGCTAGTGCACCCCATTGTACCCCAATCTCTCTGACTGCAATTTTATGTTAGGTTTTATGCAGTGTTAAAAATGCCTGCAAGCTTTCATGCGACAGACATGGACCAATCAAAACGCGAGACTGTTATGCGGTTCCATCCCAAACCGGGCTTGTGTCATACCAAGTGTTACCAGGTCCGCGGTTTTTCCGTGGAATTAGGCTACTTCAAAAACAGCCGCGGGAAATATTAAGGATTTGCGGGTTGATAATGTAATTAGATTGGTAGTATAAGTTTAAAAGATTGAACTGTTTATGTTTGCAATATTGTTTGGGATACAGTACCAGCATTAGTATTTCAATAAAGGGATCACGCTGGCCTGGTATGAATATTGATTTGTCCCTTCAGAGCTTCTGTACGAATTTGTTGATAGTGACGTGTGGCTGAGCTGTACTGGGGCTTGCAGTTGGGTATCTTTTCTTACGAAAGCGTTTGTTTGTTTGTTTGTTTTTGTTTGTTTTGATGCATAAGCCTATGTATTAATAACAAGCTTGCTTTCAGTTAAAACAAATAACTGGGCTATTTTTTTAAGTGACTTTGGGCTATAAACCCTGCAGAAATCTGGCAACCCTGGTCATACCTCCTTTTAGACGCAAGACAACCAGGCTAATCTTTTTTACTTGTTTGTTTACACATGTGTTTTCATAATTAAACTCCCGTGCCATTATTCTCTCCAGTCCAGTAGAATGCGCTCACACCCTCCCTGGCTACAGTCAGTTTCACAGTAAAGTCTGGACGACAACATCAGGCTTGTTAACAACATGGCCCGGCGCAAATATAACCTTGTATCCGTGTTACACCCGACCATTACTTCTAGAATAAGTAATCACCTTCGGCAGTAACTGTTGATATGTAGGCTATTATATTTGTGTTTAAAAATACTGTGAAATTCATCCACTGATCTATTTGCTAGACAAAATATCTGTCTGATGTTTGGAGATGTGACCTAGCAAGTGAATGGGAAAAATTTGAACTTCTGCGTACTGCAATACAGTTTATAGACGAAGTGCAGTAGATTTGTGAAACGAAAACAGCATTATAAACGTTATAAAATATGTGAAATGTCTTTTCTATGACAAAAAATGCTAAAATTCAGGGCCAAAATAATTCAGCATGTGTTAATCACTGACTGTCTCTTGGCCATTTCGCCAGTAGGCCTATAACGGCATGATAAAAATAAAATATATATATAATATTACACACAGTGTATGTGATTTTATACAGCACTGTGTACATCTTGCATTGAGATAGCACCACTGGAATCAGAATAACGGAAATTATGATGTACAGTTCACATGCAGCCACGGTTTTGGTAAGTATACATTTTCAAAACCATATCATGTGCAGTATTAAAATCTAGCAAATCCACAAAACCAACGAAATACATATTGTATATTTACATTTTATTTTTAGTGTTCTGTGAAAACCGTCCAAAATATTTACTTGGGGGGACAAAAAATGTAAAAAAAATAAAATTAAAAAAATGCCGTTTTTGATATGGAATTTGATTGTCAAAATAAAGGGGCAGCTGGAAGGTAAGAATTTTCTTCATATATTCCTTTTGTATTGGGCATATTTTTAAAACAATGTTAGCTCAATGGAATGTAATCTAAAGTCTTATTTTTATATATGTATAAGAGCATAACGTTTACAAATGAGAGGAGGCCATTCGGCCCATCTTGCTCGTTTGGTTGTTAGTAGCTTATTGATCCCAGAATCTCATCAAGCAGCTTCTTGAAGGATCCCAGGGTGTCAGCTTCAACAACATTACTGGGGAGTTGGTTCCAGACCTTCACAATTCTCTGTGTAAAAAAAGTGCCTCCTATTTTCTGTTCTGAATGCCCCTTTATCTAATCTCCATTTGTGACCCCTGGTCCTTGTTTCTTTTTTCAGGTCAAAGAAGTCCCCTGGGTCGACATTGTCTATACCTTTTAGGATTTTGAATGTTTGAATCAGATCGCCGCGTAGTCTTCTTTGTTCAAGACTGAATAGATTCAATTCTTTTAGCCTGTCTGCATATGACATACCTTTTAAACCCGGGATAATTCTGGTTGCTCTTTGCACTCTTTCTAGAGCAGCAACGTCCTTTTTGTAACGAGGTGACCAGAACTGAACACAATATTCTAGGTGAGGTCTTACTACTGCATTGTAAAGTTTTAACATTACTTCCCTTAATTTAAATACAACACTTCTCACAATATATCCGAGCATCTTGTTGGCCTTTTTTATAGCTTCCCCACATTGTCTAGATGAAGACATTTCTGAATCAACATAAACTCCTAGGTCTTTTTCATAGATCCCCTCTTCAATTTCAGTATCTGAAATTCAGCTGACAAATGGTTTTTGATTCAAAAATCATCCAATACAATCATATAAGCACAAGATTTAAACTGACTTTGGACAAGGCCTCAGTACAGCTCAGTGCATATGTTTGTATTAGAAAGCACAGATATCCATGGAGTCAATTCGAAAGAGATGAAAAGACTGACAAAACTTTACAATGTTTGGCATTTATACCTTTGTAAGCAATTGTTGACTCCACTCCCATTTGTCTGTCTAATGTCTAATAATGATTAAAAACAACTAAACTATAAAAGAAAAACACACACATAATGCAAAACTTATAATTAATAACATAATTAATACCTCATGCAGAAAGCCATCACTACAGTCTCTTAAACATTTAACCTTCTCTTGAATGTTCTCTTGCTGTTATAATATTGGAAAAACATTTTGGTTTTAGCCCCCTTAGCAATATTCATTTCTATCTCTCTCTTGGCCTTTCTAACTTCCTTTTTGATTTGTGTTTGCAGTTCCAAGTACTCTTTCTGTGTTCTTTGTTTTTGGTCCCTTTTAAACGCTCTGTAAAGTGCCTTTTTTCGCTGAATATTTTTTTAAATTGATCTATTAAACCATTTTGGCCATTTGGTTTTAGATTTAGATTTGTCTACTTTTGGGATGTAATTGTTTTGTGCCTCTAGTACTACATTTTTAAAAAAGCCATCCTTTTTCTGTGGATGTTTTCTCCACTTTACTCCAATCTACTTCTGTTAGTCTCTGTTTCACACCTTCATAGTTTGTTTTTCTAAAATTGTAAACCTTAGCTTTAGTCAATACTTTTGGGGTTTTAAAACATATTTCAAATGAGACCATGTTGTGGTCTGAGTTTGCCAATGGCTCTCTGACCTCTGTTTTAGTTATTCTGTCTTCATTATTTGAAAAGACTAAGTCAAGGCATGCCTCCCCTCTAGTCGGTGCCTTGACAAATTGCGTTAGGAAGCAGTCATTTGTCATTTCCACCATTTCAGTTTTGTCCGTCGTGCCCCCCATCGGGCATTCCCATTTTATACAGGGGAAGTTGAAATCCCCCATAGCATGCTCCTACTATTATGCCCTTTGAATTTGTGTCCATTATTCTGACCCATATTGATTCTGCATTGCTTTCTTTGTCCTGATTTTAACACCTGGGCTTGAAGACTATTTCTTATGTATAGTGCTACCCCTCCGCCTCTTCTGTCTTGCCTTTCTTTCCTATACAGTGTGTACCCACTAATATTATATTCGTCTCCATCACTCTGACAACCAAGTTTCTGTAACACCTATCACATCGTAGTGTTACGATTTATTATTATTATTAGGCTTCCAAGCCAAAGGCTGGGGAAGCCTATTGTTTTTGTTGTTGTTGTTATTATTATTATTATTATTATTATTATTATTATTATTATTATTGTTAGGCTTCCAAGTCGTAGGCTGGGGAAGCCTATTATTTTTGTTAGGATTATTATTATTATTATTATTATTATTATTTATTTCTGCCAAAACATGCTCAAAAACTCACAAAATCCGGTACACTGGTAGATGCCTATGGATGATAGTCGGTAATATTCAGCAAATTTGCGCAAGTCACATGGTTTGGCAGCCATATTGGATTTTCCAGAATTTGTTAACTCATGTGTATCGGAAACCGCTTACTGCAGAGTCGTGAAAATTGCTATACATGTTGAGGGATAGTCCATGATTAACTGTTAATATGAAGCTTATTGGTTCTGTGGTTTGGCAACCACATTGATTAATGACATAAAATTACCATAAAAATATAAAATCATCAAAATTCAAACATCTTCTTCTCTGAAACCGCTTATCCAATTGAAACAAAAATTGGAATAAAACATCTCAGTATGATCTTCTGTTACGCTTGTTCAAGGGAAGTTGCTACTGTGAAAATCATGGCGTCCACGCTGCAAGACATCATCACCATACGCAACTGGCTATAAAACTGTGTAACTTGTTATCGGCTGCACCAAAATGCACAAAATTTGACACAGATGTTGAAGACTATGTGATGTTGTGTCGTTATTCAATATGGTGGCCTTTGGTGACATGGTGTGGCAGCCATCTTGGATTTAATGAAAAGTTTGGACAATATTCAAAAGTCGTCTTCTCATGAACGGTAAATAGTACAGCTGTGAAATTTTGTACATAGTGTGCTCATGTCCACGATTGATTCTACTTAAGGAAAAATGGATTGGTGACGTGGTGTGGCAGCTATGTTGGATTTTGCGTGAAACACTTAAACAACTACTCCTCATGAGCCCTTTGGCCGATTTGATGTGAATCTTGGTTATACGTTATCTTTGTACTGTCCTCTAAAAAAATTAGTCAGGAAAAGTTCCCTCATCAACAAACATGACCGCCATGAGCCAATCAATATGGGTGACATGCCAGTTTGCCCAAATTTTACCCTGAAATGACACATTCCCACCACTAGGGGCAGCTGTAACATGGAAACGTGATACAGTCTTGGAAAAAATATTTAAAAGCAGCCATTTTTTCCTGGTGTATAGCAGATCAGTTTCACTAACTGGTGTTACTTAAACCGCAGTAAATACACTGGAAAGCCTGGTATTTTACACACACTACAGTATAAAAAGACATGTATTGTAAACTATGAAAACTTTTGCAGCTGCATCAACACTGGGGAAAAGAAATGCACCACACGCACACGCGCGCGCACACACACTAAATATTAGAAAAATGACTGTAATCTCTGCCCTAATGTCGTTTGTTTATTTAAAATAACCTTGAGGACATGCAGGCATATACAGAACTGTAGACCATACTGAAACACACTAATTATTTGAAAAAAATTACTGTGATCTCGTGCTGTATACAAATGTTTTGTAATCAGATTTTTTTTTTTTAAACGCTGTTGCAACTGAACAGAAGGCAAAAAAGCACTATTTTTAAACCAGAACGCAATTGTAATAATAAAATATTTAATACACAAGCTTTACAAGTCACACGAATAAAGTTTGCTTAAAAATCGTCATGTAATTATTTTTACGACTGAACTGTGCTCAAACACAGTCTCAAATCCTGAATCTGTTGCAACAAAACCGTGAGTGTAACCCATTGAAAAGACACATGGGGGGGGGGGGTCGACTTTGCAAGCGTATCTTTCATTAACTAGTTATGTTCAGTAATGAGGGGTATAGACAGAACTGTTCAGAATCGCTTGCTCTATTAAATACAATTGTAAGGATGAAGATCACACGGTTATTCACAGAGAATCCCTCCCCAAAACAGCAGACATTTTAGTGTACTGCAAAAAATATATTTCTTAATTTAAGAAAATTCTCATTTTAAGATTTTTCATCTTAAAATAAGAAAGGTTCAAGAAAATAATTCTCATAAAATAGCTGTATCAAAATAAAAACTTGATTTAAGATTTCTTAATTTGAGAAAGAATGACTAGATTTCTATTTTCTAGATTATTTTTCTTAATATAAAAAGAAAAGATTCATAGGTCACAGTATGTTCACAAAAATACTCGGTAATCAATGTAATTTTTTTAATATATATTTTTTTTAATTAATAACATTTTTTAGGTTGTGGGTTCACAATAATACAATATCATACAATAGAATACATCATGCATAACAAATTTCATGTATGTGTCATTCCACGCCAACTCAACAACAAAAGGGATATTTCATTGCCCGTCCATTACCAGGAACAACTCACTTCTCGCAAGTTGCCAGACGAGGGGTGATGAGTTTTATTCATGGTTTGGCAGCCATAATGGATTTTGTGAGAATTCTGGACCAAGGATCTACTTGTCTAAAAGGGCTTATGGCAGAGATCTAAGATTTGGTGCACAGAATTCCCTTATGGTCTAAGATTTGTTAAGATTTGTTCAAGACAGGTCAATTGGTCAACTGATTTGGCGGCCAAGTTGGATTGGTCAAAAATATTCAAAGTTCAACATCTTTGTGACTTATTATTTAAATAGTGTGTAACTGCAAGATGCTGGCATTACCACACGATTAAGCCTGCTCCTTCTGGCTCAAATGCTTAATTATGTGCAGTGCATGTCTAATAAATCTATCAAATCAAATTTTATGGGAACATATAACTCTTCCTTGAATATAAGTTTAGCATGACAATTAAAATCAACACAGCCGTGTATTTGTTTAACAATGGTCCCCTCTGGTAAATTTGGTTCTGCTATTTCATATGCCAGGACATCAGGCACGAATCTTAGTGTTTCAAATAACTTCAGTTCAAAAAATGGTTGAGACATATTTACAATATAGATATCAACTACAAGTCCAAATACAGGCAGTTGGCCATCTACATCAGCAAGAATAAGTGTCTGCCCAGTAATAAATTTGGAGCCACTGAGTGTCACATGTTTCACAGAGTGCACATTTGCAGAATCATTAACCGTGATACCATAAAATAATTGAAGCTTATCTTTAACATAGTCCAGTTTGGTTAAAGAAACTTTAAAACAAGGACCAGTTAACTGTTCAGAAGCAAAAAGAGGATGTGCTGCTGCTTCTTCACTAAGGGTACTAAAACATTCTGCTTTCTGGCACCATACAGCCAAAGATTTGCATACGTTTCTAAACTTTTGTTGTGGTATGAATTTTTTAAAAAACTGATGCTTTGCTTCCATTCTCATACATGAGTACCTTGGAAGAGTACTTGGAACTGCAAACACAAGTCAAAAAGGAAGTTAGAAAGGCCAAGAGAGAGATAGAAATCAATATTGCTAAGGGGGCTAAAACCAATTCCAAAATGTTTTTCCAATATTATAACAGCAAGAGAACATTCAAAGAGGAGGTTAAATGTCTAAGAGACACAAATGGCAAAATCATAGATGAAGAAAAAAAAATAGCAAATATATTAAATGATTACTTTTCACAGATTTTTACAAAGGAGGACACGGACAACATGCCCCACATGTCGACCTGTTCCTATCCAGTTTTAAATAACTTTAGCATAACAGAGGCAGAAGTGTTAAAGGGACTAGGAGCTCTTAAAATAAACAAATCCCCTGGGCCAGATGAGATCCTCCCAATAGTACTCAAAGAAATGAAAGAAGTTATTTACAAGCCGCTAACCAAGATCATGCAACAGTCTCTTGACACAGGGGTTGTACCGACAGACTGGAAAATAGCAAACGTAATACCGATCCACAAAAAGGGAGACAAAACTGAACCAGGTAACTACAGACCAATAAGCCTGACTTCTATTATATGTAAACTTATGGAAACTATAATAAGATCCAAAATGGAAAATTACCTATATGGTAACAATATCCTGGGTGACAGCCAGCATGGTTTTAGGAAAGGAGATCATGTCTAACTAACCTACTTGACTTTTTTTGAGGATGCAACATTGAAAATGGACAACTGCAAAGCATACGACATGGTCTATTTAGATTTCCAGAAAGCTTTTGACAAAGTCCCGCATAAAAGATTAATTCTCAAACTGAACGCAGTAGGGATTCAAGGAAATGCATGCACATGGATTAGGGAGTGGTTAACATGTAGAAAACAGAAAGTACTGATTAGAGGAGAAACCTCGAAATGGAGTGAGGTAACCAGTGGTGTACCACAGGGATCAGTATTAGGTCCTCTGCTATTCTAATCTACATTAATGATTTAGACTCTGATATAGTAAGCAAACTCATTAAATTTGCAGGCGACACAAAAATAGGAGGAGTGGCAGACACTGTTGAAGCAGCAAAGGTCATTCAAAATGATCTAGACCGCATTCAAAATTGGGCAGACACATGGCAAATGAAATTTAATAGAGAAAAGTGTAAAGTATTGCATGCGGGCAATAAAAATGTTCATTATAAATATCATATGGGAGATAGTGAAATTGAAGAAGGGAACTATGAAAAAAGACCTAGGAGTTTATGTTGACTCAGAAATGTCTTCATCTAGACAATGTGGGGAAGCTATAAAAAAGGCTAACAAGATGCTTTGATATATTGTGAGAAGTGTTGAATTTAAATCAAGGGAAGTAATGTTAAAACTCTACAATGCATTAGTAAGACCTCACCTAGAATATTGTGTTCAGTTCTGGTCACCTCGTTACAAAAAGGATATTGCTGCTCTAGAAAGAGTGCAAAGAAGAGCAACCAGAATTATCCCGGGTTTAAAAGGCATGTCGTATGCAGACAGGCTAAAAAAGAATTGAATCTATTCAGTCTTGAACAAAGAAGACTACGGCGATCTGATTCAAACATTCAAAATCCTAAAAGGTATAGACAATGTCAACCCGGGGACTTCTTTGACTTGAAAAAAAAAAAAAAAATGGTTAGGACCAGGGGTCATAAATGGAGATTAGATAAAGGGGCATTCAGAACAGAAAATAGGAGGCACTTTTTTACACAGAGAATTGTGAGGGTCTGGAACCAACTCCCAACAGTAATGTTGTTGAAGCAGACACCTGGGATCCTTCAAAAAGCTGCTTGATGAAACATTCTGGGATCAATAAGGGACTTTTTTGACCTAACAACCAAAAGGACCAGAATGGAGATTAGATAAAGCAAGATGGGCTGAATGGCCTCCCCAGTAATCTTGAAAGCTGACACCCTTCCTTAAACTTTCTTATGTTCTTTATGTTCTTATGTTCTTACTTCAGGACCTAAATATTGTATCATTTGAGGAAAATGTGTGAGGTAATGTTGTTTTGGGGAAATGTTAAGGTTGGGAAATCTTATTTTTAAATAGTTTTAGATGGTCCTCAATCTCTAACTTTATATTGCTCAGTGTTCCCAAAGAAAACATAAGAAAAAAATATTTGAGTGATTTTCAAAAACTTTTATTAGACTCTATACCAAGTTGGAGTAAAATAAAAGGTAAGACTTTAATCAGAACTATCATTTGACCTGCATTTTGTTTAATTTTATTAACCTCTGAAGATAGGGTAGACCATTGAATTTGATGGCTTGTCTCTAACATCCATATAATTGTATGGAAAATTTGAAATTTTTGTATTTAAATGCTCTAAGGTAAAAGTTTTCTGTTCCAGTATATACTTTTTCAAAACTACTTTAATCTCAGACTGTGCAATACCTTCAAGTACAACATGCATTAAATCCTGTGGAAGCATGGTAGTAATGTTAAAACCAGGTAATTCACATAAAATGCTACGTTTATTAATTCCATATAAAATACAAAGATGATCTCTTAAGTATTCAGTATCTACCCTTTCAATTTCATCACATTGAGCCGAGTGGATCACCATGGTACTCATACGATACTTATCAAAAGAAAATAAATGTTGCATCTCATTTCTGTTTATGCCACAGTATCTACAAGGAGCATATGCCATTCCCACACCCTCTTTGAAACCTCCAAGTAAATGGATTGCAGGTGTATTGCCTAGCCCAGCTATAACCCTCCCATAGAATAAATTGTTTTGCTTCATCTATTTTAAAAACTATGCCAGAGTTAAATATTTTCATTTCCTCCATGAAAAGTTTTAGAATAATATCTATGCCATACTTGTCAATGTTTGATAGCAGGCAACTTTGACCGGCATTTGGCATCAATATTGGCAATGGTGTAATAAAACATTCCAACTTTATGAACAGTGGATTTACTTCCTATTGGATTACATAATTCAACATCATAATAGTAAGTCATAAAAGTAATACAATTTTGCCTATTGAGAATAGGATTGCCTTTGTATAACTTTCCATCACATACATCCATCCCCACAGACTTTTGCAGATGATGATACCATAGCAAGAATCTTTGGGTTTGACAGCAACTGTTCCACACTTTTTGCCACAGGAATGTAAACATGTGTCATTTTTACTTTCAATTCTGTACTTGGCCCCACACGTCCTCTTAACTATTGTCTCTCCAAGAATTATTTCTTGAGGAGGAACATATGGAAGTGAATTTTTAATGTATTTGTCCTGTAAATAAGCACTGTCCAATGTTTCAGAAGGGTCAATAACTGCATTTAGTGTTTCATTAGCAACCTGACACGTTGCATCATACATTTTAGGAAAGCATTCAAGGGCTTTTTCTTCAAGTTTCCCCTTGTAGTGGTTGATAGATGACCTTATTAGGGTACGAGTTCCATCTCTGATATCATCCATACTTGCCTTAAAAATAAAGACATTAAAGTTTATAATGCATAGTAGACGAGTAGTTGCGCCATATTTTATTCCATATGATTTGTTATTTGAAAATAAAAATTGCAACAACAACTCAGTTGGATTTTTTTTTTTTTTACATTTATCATTGTTCATAAAACGAAATTGAAGTATTGATACTAATAAATGCTTTTTACTGAACTTAAGCTTGTGATAGTGTCATACTTTGGCTTAAAATGGCATACAATGGCATAAGTAGTTTGTTTTGGACAACTTTTATTCTAAAAACCAAAGTTCACATCATACGTTTTGCATGTAATATAAAACAATTTAGTTTAAAATAAAAAAACCTGCACCTGCGAGTGAGGTGCACCTGTTTAATTGTAAACATGTAGATATTTATCCAGAAAATGAAAACCATTAATAAATGAATAAATAGTAAAGGAAAATAACTAAAATTAATAAATGTAACTTAAATCAGTTCCGAGTCAGCTTCTGGGCTTTCATCATCCGTAAGGCTGTCTGAGTCGGCATCACTATTAAGAAAATAGTCTGAAAGCAATAAGTACAGAATTTGCTTGTCTTTGCTGGTGTTACAGGGGTGAGTTTTAGCCTAAGTAAATTTTTTACAGAGGTGAGTTTTAGCCTAGGCTAATTCTCACAGGGTGAAAAGTAGCCTGGGGTGAGAATTAGCCTAGGCTAAAACTCACCTCTGTAAAAAATTTACTTAGGCTAAAACTCACCCCTGTGAGAAATAGCCTAGGCTAATTCTCACCCCGGGTGAGTTCTGTCCTAGGCTAATCCTCTCCCTGTCAGGCCAATTCTCACTGTGAAGGGCTATGAAGGTTTTCTGAGATTTCAGCAATCATAAAAACAAGAGGATATGTATCCATAGTGTGACATTTTTGTTACATTAATTAAATTAAGATTTATTATTTTTATTTTATTTACTTAGTATCCTTAATTTTAGTCATGGAGTGAGATTCACGTTTGCATGTGTGTGTCATTTGTTTTATTGCATATTTCCATTGGAATATGATGTCCCTTTTATATCCTCTATCAATGAACTTACAGTCTTCTTGGATGTGTCTGCCTTTGCATGGAATATGCAGAGTGCTTTCCTGTTTAGGAATTATATATTCAAATGCCATTCGTGTACAGCTAATTTTATACGTTCTTTAAACTGAGGTGCACACTCGTCAAACTTATTTTTATATGGTCATCTTACAATATAATAAAAAAATATATACCTATCTACATGTTATCCAGGTTTGCTCTAAACAAGATTATTGGTTTGTAGTGTATGAAACATTTCTCACTATTGTTCAATAAACATTGCTAATTTTTTCTACATTTTTCCCATATATTTTACAGTGCATTCACAAAATGTCCTACTGCTGATTAGCTGCTTCTTCTTATTATTATTATTATTATTATTATTATTATTTATTTCTTAGCAGACGCCCTTATCCAGGGCGACTTCCAGTTGTTATCACATTATACATTATTTCACCATACAATTGCCCATTTATACAGTTGGGTTTTTACTGGAGCAATCTAGGTAAAGTACCTTGCTCAAGGGTACAACAGCAGTGTCCCCCACTGGGGATTGAACCCACAACCCTCCGGTCAAGAGTCCAGAGCCCTAACCACTACTCCACACTGCTGCTTAGATTAGTTATCGTACAATGAAAACAATTATGCTATGTACAGAGTATTGGGGTGAGAATTAGTCTGGGCTAATGTTCACCCTCCCAGAAGAGTACTGGCATGAGAATTGGCCTGACAGGGTGAGGATTAGCCTAGGACAGAACTCACCCGGCATTCAACATTCGACCAATTTATTTCTGGTCTGGATGCAGACTAAAGCGCATGCGCGATTGTGACTTTATTCAGCAGGAACCAATCGTAGAAGCTCCTGCGGTCACATGGTGATAACACGCTTGCTTTGTTTACAAGGCGTGGACCTCGTTTAAAGCCTTTTGGTTGGTCTGATTTGAGCAGGTGGGTTGAAAAGACACCACATATGGAAAGCTCAATTTTACATCACGGCTTTCAGCATCGGCATGACACAAAAAGATTACTTAAGTTACTGAACTTTACGTCTTTTTTTGAGGGAATCCATGCAGAATAATGCATTTTTAATGTAATTATACACTTAAGAAAATGTTTATAGCACTTATATTACATTACATTTTATTTGTCAACTTTTAAAACTGCAATCGAAAGTTAAGATGTTCTAGTATACAAAAACACGGAATACTCCAAATCGATTACATAAAAACTTTTGACTATTTATCTTGTATTGACAATACGTTATGCTCGACTGGTTTTGTGGTGGAGGGTCATATATGTTTCATGTTTTACTATCACTCAAATAAAAACCCAATAGCTTGTGTTTTTTTAATCATGTCTTTAACACATCTATCTTGAAACAAAATATTACTGTAAAACATAGGCTACTGACATTTGTTTTATTTTTTAAGTAGATAAATAGTAATAAATTAATATAAGGATTTTTATGTTTGAAACTTTGTCGTTGTACTTTCTAATCTACACTTGCCACTTGTAAACTAACTTTGTAAAGCACTTGAGATGGTATCATGAATAAAGATTAATACATTACAGATGTTGCATACTTGTGTCAAGTGATGTTTCTCTTTTATGCTTCCAAGGAAAACCGCAGCAGCTTCTCCAAGTAAACTTCGGTGTCACTAGTACTACTTACTCTAGAAAGGGAAACATTAAATTTGAATGTTAAAAACACGAATACCATAATATATTTAATGTATAGGGTATATAGAGAGATATTTAAAGATAAACAAAATATAACATATTTCCCACATACCTGATGTACTCCTTGAACTTCTCTTTCGGTGTCGTTTTCAACATTTTCCTCTGGTATTGGTAAACAAACGCACTGTTCTCTATCATGACCGTCCAGATTCGTATGTCCTCTCTGCGAATCCTCATCATACAGATTACCGTGCTTAGATCTTACATGTTGGTCAAAGGAGTGGAAAACTTTATACTGCCGTGGACTTCCTTCTATTCCACATACAATATTAAAATTTGGAGAAGAGCTATGAACAAGTCACAAAAAAAAGGCTACATTGTGTGTTATTAGATTTGTATCATTAGACTTTAAGGAAAAATACTTTCAGAAAGTGGGAAGCAAATTTTGCTATGAAAATCAACCTAAAATCTGATTCTTCATTAATGAAGTGTTGTGTACAATTTAAAAATTTGATTCAATATATTTTTTTTAAAAAAGTCAAAATTGACAATATTTATTTAAATAATATGTTATTTGCAAACTGCTGGCAGATAATATTTTTATTCAGGAAGGACTACTTAAACAATTAAAAAGACAACTATCAAATATTAAACCAGTAAATAATAGACAAGGCCCTGTCCCTAAAAGGTCAAAGAAATCTGGCACAGTGGATACTGTTATAGTGTGGACACTATATAAATAATTACATTGAATATGTATTGTACTCACCTGCAGTATAGTATGTTTCCTATTCATGCGTGCATTGTTATTATTGGCATTGACCGTGACCTTTCCCCTTTGATGTCATCACCGAGTCGGATCTGTGCAATGTGACGCTACCACATGTTGAGTTGGCTGTATTGCTGTTCTGTATTTGTACCGTTTGTACATGGCTGTACACCTTTTATTTCTGAGTTGAAAGTAAAGGAAATTAATAATTAAACGTGTGTGGCCATTCCTTGTCAAGTTACAACATCTTTTTGGCGACGAGAATAAAACTTGATCAGTGTGTACAGGATGAGGCGCTAGCTAGCTAAGAAACAGTGAGTTAGCCAATTAGCTAGTTTAATGCGCGACGGAGAGCAGCAGCAGCCGGGGGGGGAAACGCTGATGGTGAGAATCAGCAGCAAGTGGAAATCGCTAACGAGGATCAAGGACAAGCTGGCGTTACAATGGCAATGTTTGGGATTATCACTGAGTTTGTGGAAGAGAACAAGGACTGGACGGAATATGTGGAAAGGTTGGTCCACTTTTTCTTGGCAAATGGAATTACAGATGAGGCGAAACAGTGCTCTATTCTCTTGAGTGTGTGTGGGGCTAAAACCTACAAGCTAATGAGGAATTTGGCTACACCACGGAGACCGGGAGAAATTCCTTTTGTGGATCTAGTTTCTCTCGTTCAGACTCACCACAATCGAAAGCCTTCAGTGATTGTCCAGAGGTCAAGTTTAACTGCCATTTTCGGAAAACAGGTCAGTCTGTTGCTAACTTTGTTGCTGAATTATGTCAACTCTCTGAACATTGTGAGTTTGGGGCTGTGTTAGAGGACATGCTCTGTGATAGATTAGTCTGTGGCATTAATGAGGACAGCATACAGTGCCGGTTGCTGGGGGAAGCCACACTGACTTTCAAGAGAGCATTGGAAATATCTGAAGGGATGGAGATGGCAGCTTTATCTGTCTGTACTACACTTCAATGTGTTTTAGGTTAACATGCATTATTTCCTCTCTAACACTTTTATTGTTAATTTACTATATTTTCACAAAGGTACTTTAATTGTCTTTTTATATTTACAATTTAAGCTAAACAAATTAATTAATAATGAAATGTAATTATAATGAAATCTGAATTTGGCATATGCTTTTTTAATTTTTTTTACTTCAGCATAACTCAGGACAATATTTACTTCTTTCTTTCTTTCTGTTTTAGGATGATGATGATGATCTCAACACTGCAGTAAAATCCAGCACATTCCCCATGTTACTTTATAATTCATATTTTATTCTGGTCACTCTCCATGGGAGGCTGCTAGCAACCATAGAGAGGCCAGACTGAACACAGGCTTTCCTAGGTGTGGTAGCCGAACACTGTTTTTTATTTATTTTATTTTTTTTAAATATATCCACCTGGTATGGAAACCTGTCTGTCCTTCATCAAACGCATTTATTTGGAGACAAAATCCACATTAAAGACAGGACCAAATTTTACCAAAATTTCACTGAAGATTTTGAAAGTTTTGTGTCCTAGAAACATATATGATATTGTGGGAGGGTGGTGGGTGATTCACTGACACACAAGAGACAGAAGGTGTACTTGAAGCACCGCACAGGTGCCCAGTTTTATTGTGCCAGGTGTACTTTCTTTTTTCAGCCCGCAGAGGGCGCTGTTCACCGTGGTCTGCTTACCAACTATGGTAAAACAGAACCACGGACATACCGATGAGGTACAAGTCAAGTGCGGGTGCACTTACAAGTGCTCAAACAATAATTCAAAAACCAAAGGCGAAAGTAAAAAGGAAAATAAAACACAATAACAAAACTACGAAAAGAAAAGGTGCTGCACTTCGGCAGCGTTACCCCAGCCGTCGCTAGCCGCACGGCCCGGGTCTCCGTCCTACTCTGGCCGTCTCCTCAGTCTACCTTTACACTACACAAGGGGTCTGCCCACGTGTTCCCCACTACAGTTAAGTTTTCCGTTCTTTCTCTTTTTATTGTTTTCCTCGTTTTTCTTTGGGGTCCTGGTTCTCTCTCGGTCCCGGCTCCCGTACTTCCCAGTACGTCTTTTGTTTTGTTTTTCTTTAAAAGGGCAGACCTGAGGAAACAGCAGAGTATTATTTTATAGGGCAAACAATCCCATTAAAGCCCGCCTACCAGCCACTCAGAGAGGGGGAAAGCGCACACACCCTCTTCCCCACCTCGTTTCACTTGCGAGCACTGCAAAAAAAACTCTGGAAGGTAAGATGGACAATTGTTGCTCGGAATTTTATGTTATAAAATGTGTTAAAATTTTTAAAATTGTAAAAGTTTTTAATTTTAAAATGTTTTACAATTTTCAATGTTATTGAAAAAATATATCATATAAAAAATGTTGCGAGAATCTCTTACACATTAGTCAAGATCCTGGAGTGCAATGAATTCCCCAAGAAGCTCACTAGTAAGGAGAAAGCGACTTGGAACAGCTTTGTCGCAGTGGTTCGGGACTTCCTGGGCAATCACAAGGCCGAAAACTATGTGGAACTGGTTGAGACTCTGGTGAAGAACTACGGCACAAATGGGCTGTAGGATGTCCCTCAAAGTCCATATCCTTGATGCTCATCTTGATAAATTCAAGGAGAACATGGGAGCGTACTCGGAGGAGCAAGGCGAGCGCTTCCACCAGGATATACTGGACTTTGAATGCCGCTACCAAGGACAGTATAACGAGAACATGGTGGGAGACTACATTTGGGGGCTGATTTGTGAAAGTGATTTACAGTATAATCGTAAATCTCGAAAAACTACTCACTTCTAAATCTTTTGTAGTCATTTTTGTATTACTTTAGTATAAATACATGTTAATTTGGATTCATATGTTGTTTTTTTCTGACTTTATGTGAACGAAAAGACACAAATTCGCCCGTTTTCTCATTGGAAATAGGTAAATTTCAAAATATCACTGTCCTGGTCACAAAAGCAAAGTTTGTGGGGAATAATAGCCATTTTCTATACTTTTGAGGCATAAGCAATAAGGAAATAACACTTACTACCCAGGAACAAAAATTGTGTTACATAGTGTTATATATGGATGGGAACTAAATAAAAGAAGTGTACAGTATGTGGTAGTTTCTGATATTTTGGCGTGTCTGAGCTCAAATGTATTTGAATGGCTATGTATGTTGTTATTTAATATTATAACTAATATATGATCATTTACCTCTGTTTGAAATTTCTTTTTATTTGTTGTCTCAAAAAAAATGTTCTTATGAAAAGGTATGTGGGGATACATTAACAGCAGTGTAGTTAATGTAATAACTTGCTTATGAGTGTGTTAAAAGTATGAATTAAAATGCAATGTATGTTATTTAATGTTCTAACTAATACATTATTGTTTCCCTAATTTTTACACTAATTTATTCATTTATTGTCTCCAAAAAATATTTTTTTTCCATAAAATAAGTCTTGATTTAAGTATTTTTGTCTTATAGGTCAAGATTTTATTTCTTATATTAAGATACATTTTCTTTTATTTTCTTAAAACTAGAATACATTTCTCATATTAAGATACATTTTATTTTTTTTCTTAAAACTAGATCAAATTTCTTAAATTAAGATACATTTTATTTTGTTTCTTAAAACTAGATAAAATTTCTTACATGGCTCCAATTTTCTTTTCTTGAAACAAGTATTATTTTATTATTTTAATATTTTTTCCTTATTTCAAGAAAACCATTTTTGCAGTGTATAATTGGAGCTGATCAGCTTGTTCTGCTGTAATGTTGTTTGTTTACTAAAATAACCTCATGGATATGCTGGATTTACAGAACTGTACACATACTCAAACACACACACACAATTAGAAAAAATGACTGTGATCTCAGCTGAGTGTGTTGTTCATGTATGATTTTTACACATAGTAGTTTTGAAATACTCTATTTATATAAGGTGTTTATGTTTTATTATTTAATGTAGGATGTGTGTTGATATAAATTTGTTTTGATTTGTTGTGGATTGAATATAATTGCAAGTTGTATGTTTGTAATTTATGAGATGTGACTAGTTTTACAAAAACTGGTGTGTTTATATGTACACTGTAGGTAATGCAAGTAGTGGAATACCTAATGCATGAATAGGTTTTTATAGTTTGGTTAAGAAGTTCTGTTCTGAATAACTGAAGAATACAGTGTTTTATTTATGTAGTTCAATCTCTTTTATTAGGCTTCCAAGCTGTAGGCTGGGGAAGCCTATTGTTTTTGTTATTATTATTATTATTATTATTATTATATTTTTCTGCCAAAACATGCTCAAAAACTCACAAAATTCGGTACACTGGTAGATGCCCATGGATGATAGACGGTGATATTCAGCAAATTTGCGCAAGTCACATGGTTCGGCAGCCATATTGGATTTTGCGGAATTTGTTAAAACTCCTGTGTATCGGAAACCGCTATAGATGTTGAGTCCATTATTAACTGCTTTTAATATGAAGCTGATTGGTTCTGTGGTTTGGCAACCACATTAATTAATGGCATAAAATTACCATAAAAATATAAAATCATCAAAATTCAAACATCTTATTCTCTGAAACCGCTTATCTGATTGAAACAAAAATTGGAATAAAACATCTCAGTATGGTCAACTGTTACACTTGTGCAAGGGAAGTTACTACTGTGAAAATCACGGCGTCCACACTGCATGACATCAACATACGCAACTGGCTATAAAACTGCGTATAACAACTTATCGGCTGCACCATAACGCACGAAATTTGACACGGATGTAGAGGACTATGGGACATTGCTGCTGCTGCACCGGAGTGCCTCCTAGTGGGTGACCTGGCGACTGCAGATGCTATTATTTCATAGTTGAAGCGCTGTAGTCATAGAAGCTGCCAGGCTCTTTCACGCGCTTTGATTGGCTGTGAATGGTGGCAATTTGCATATCTCCCAGGTGTGCCCGCTATTCTCCAGCCATTGTATTCACTTCCCACAACTCGAAAGCTACTCGTTTGCAGGTAGTCTCCCGCACAGCGCAAGCACACTGGTGCGCCTCCAGGTGGGCAACCCAGGGACTGCAGTTGCTTTCATTTCACAGTTGAAGCGCTGTGATCGTAGAAGCTGCCAGGCTCTTTTCACATGCTTTGATTCGCTGTTAATGGTGGCATTTTGTATATCTCCCAGATGTGCCCGCTGTTCTCCAGCCATTGCTTTCACTCCTCATAACTAGAAAGCTACTTGTTTGCAGGTAGTCTCTCACACAGTGCAAGCGACCCGGGGACTGCAGGTGCTATCATTTTACAGTTGAAGCGCTGTGACAGTAGAAACCGGCAGGCTCTTCACGCGCTTTGATTGGCTGTGAATGGTGGCAATTTGTATATCTGCCAGGTTTGCCTGCTCTTCTCCAGCCACTGCTTTCACTCCCCATAACTAGAAAGCTACTCATTCACAGGTAGTCTGCTGCCCAGCGCAAGCACACTGGTGCTGCAGCGGAGCGCCCCCCTAGTGGGCAACAAGGGGGCTGCAGGTGCCATGCTCTTTTCGCATGCTTTGATTGCCTGTGAATGGTGGCATTTTGCATATCTCCCAGGTGTACCCGCTGTTCTCCAGCCATTCCTTTCACTCCTCATAACTAGAAAGCTACTCGTTTGCAGGTAGTCTCTCGCACAGTGCAAGCGCCCCGGGGAGTGCAGGTGCTATCATTTCACAGCTGAAGCGCTCTGACCGGAGAAACTGCCAGGCTTTTTTCAAACGCTTTGATTGGCTGTGAATGGTGGCAATTTGCATATCTCCCAGGTGTGTCCGCTCTGCTCCAGCCACAGCTTTCACTCACCACAACTAGAAAGCTACTTGCTTGCAGGTAGTCTGCCGCACAGCGCAAGCGGACTGGTGCTGCACCGGAGCGCCCCCTGGTGGTGGGCCCGGTGGCTGCAGGTGCTATCATTTCACAGCTGAAGCGCTGTGATCATAGAAGCCGCCAGGCTCTATTCACGTGCTTTGATTGGCTGTGAATGATGGCAATTTGCATATCTCAATGGTGTGCCCGCTCTTCTCCAGCCACTGCTTTCACTCACCACAACTAGAAAGCTACTCTCTTGCAGGTAGTCTGTTGCACAGTGCAAGCGGACTGGTGCTGCAGCGGAGCGCCCTCCAGTGGTGGACCCGGGGGCTACAGGTGCTACCATTATACAGCTCAAGCGCTGTGACCGTAGAAGCCGCTAAGCTCTATTCACATCCTTTGATTAGCTGTGAATGGTGGCAATTTGCATATCTCCCAGGTGTGCCCGCTCTTCTCCAGCCACTGCTTTCACTGCTTGCAGGTAGTCTGCCGCACAGCGCCAGCGTACTGGTGTTGCACCGGAGCGCCAGCCGGGGGCTGCAGGTGCTATCATTTCACAGCTGAAGCGCTTTGATCGTAGAAGCAGCCAGGCTCTATTCACATCCTTTGATTAGCTGTGAATGGTGGCAATTTGCATATCTCCCAGGTGTGCCCGCTCTTCTCCAACCACTGCTTTCCCTCACCACAACTAGATAACGACTCGCTTGCAGGTAGTCAGCCGCACAGCGCAAGTGCACTGGTGCTGTACCGGAGCGCACAACGGTGATGGAACCAGGGTCTGCAGATGCTATCATTTCACAGCTGAAGCGCTGTGATCGTAGAAGGTGCCAGGTTTTTTCACGCGCTTTGATTGGCTGTGAATGCTGGCAATTTGCATATCTCCTAAGTGTTTCTGCACTTCTCCAGCCACTGCTTTCACTCACCACAACTAGAAAGCTACTCGCTTGCAGGTAGTCTGCCGCACAGCGCAAGCGCACTGGTGCTGCACCGGAGCACTCCCCAGGTGGTGAACCCGGGAGCAGCATGTGCGCTGTGCTCGTTGAAACCGCTAGGCTTTTTTCACGTGCTTTTATTGGCTGTGAATGCTAGCAATTTCCATATCTCCCAGGTGTGCCCGCTCTTCTCCAACCACTGCTTTCCCTCACCACAACTAGATAATGACTCGCTTGCAGGTAGTCAGCCGCACAGCGCAAGTCCACTGGTGCTGTACCGGAGCGCACAACGGTGGTGGAACCAGGGTCTGCAGATGCTATCATTTCACAGCTGAAGCGCTGTGATCGTAGAAGGCGCCAGGTTTTTTCACGCGCTTTGATTGGCTGTGAATGCTGGCAATTTGCATATCTCCCAGGTGTGCCCGCTCTTCTCCAGCCACTGCTTTCACTCACCACAACTCAACTAGAAAGCTACTCGCTTGCAGGTAGTCAGCCGCACAGCGCAAGCGCACTGGTGCTGCACCGGAGCGCCCCCTGGTGGTGGACCCGGGGGCTGCAGGTGCTATCATTTCACAGCTGAAGCGCTGTGATCGTAGAAGCTGTCTGTCCAGGTTCTTTCACGCTTTGATTGGCTGTGAATGCTGGCAATTTGCATATCTCCCAGGTGTTCCTGCACTTCTCCAGCCACTGCTTTCACCCACCACAACTAGAAAGCTACTCGCTTGCAGGTAGCCTGCCGCACAGCGCAAGCGCACTGGTACGGCACCGGAGCGCGCCCTGGTGGTGGACCCGGGGTCTGCAGGTGCTATCATTTCACAGCGGAAGCGCTGTGATCGTAGAAGCTGTCAGGCTCTATTCTTGCATTTTGATTGGCTGTGAATGGTGGCGATTTCCATATCCCCCAGGTGTGCCCAATTCTCTCCAGCCACAGCTTTCACTCACCACAACTAGAAAGCTACTCGCTTGCAGGTAGTCTGCCGCACAGCGCACGCGCACTGGTGATGCACCGGCGTGCCCCCTGGTGGTGGACCAGCGGCTGCAGTTGCTATCATTTTACAGCTGAAGCTCTGTGATCGTAGAAGCTGTCAGACTCTATTCACGTGCTTTGATTGGCTGTCAATGGTGGCAATTTCTCTCCAGCCACAGCTTTCACCCACCAAAACTAGAAAGCTACTCGCTTGCAGGTAGTCTGCCACACAGCGCAAGCGCACTGGTGCTGCACTGGCGCGCCCACCGGTGGTGGACCCGGGGGCTGCTGGTGCTATCATTTCACAGCTGTAGCGCTGTGATCGTAGACGCTGTCAGGCTCTATTCACGTGCTTTGATTGGCTGTGAATAGTGGCAATTTGCATATCTCCCAGGTGTGCCCGCTGTTCTCCAGCCATTGCATTCAATCACCATAACTAGAAAGCTACTCGCTTGCAGGTAGCCTGCCGCACAGCGCAAGCGCACAGGTGCTGCACTGCTGCTGCCCCTGGTGGTGGACCCGGGGTCTGCAGGTGCTATCATTGACAGCTGAAGCGCTGTGATCGTAGAAGCTGTCAGGCTCTATTCACGCGCTTTGATTGGCTGTGAATGGTGGCAATTTGCATCTCTCCCAGATGTGCCCGCTCTTCACCAGCCACTGCTTTCACTTACCACAACTAGAAAGCTACTCGCTTGCAGGTAGTCAGCCGCTGGCGCAAGTGCAGTGGTGCTGCACGGAGCTCCCCCCTGGTGGTGGACCCGGGGTCTGCAGGTGCTATCATTTAACAGCTGAAGCGCTGTGATCGTAGAAGCTGTCAGGCTCTATTCTCCCGCTTTGATTGGCTGTGAATGTTGGCAATTTGCATATCTCCCAGGTGTGCCTGCTATTCACCAGCCACTGCTTTCAGTCACCACAACTAGAAAGCTACTCGCTTGCAGGTAGTCAGCTGCACAGCACAAGTGCAGTGGTGCTGCACCGGAGCTCCCCCTGGTGGTGGACCCGGGGTCTGCAGGTGCTATCATTTCACAGCTGAAGCGCTGTGAACGAAGAAGCTGTCAGGCTCTATTCCCCAGCTTTGATTGGCTGTGAATAGTGGCAATTTGCATATCTCCCAGGTGTGCCCGCTCTTCACCAGCCACTGCTTTCATTCACCACAACTAAAAGCTACTCGCTTGCAGGTAGTCAGCCGCAAGCGCCAAGTGCAGTGGTGCTGCACACGAGCTCCCCCTGGTGGTGGACCCGGGGTCTGCAGGTGCTATTATTGACAGCTGAAGTGCTGTGATCGTAGAAGCTGTCAGGCTCTATTCACGTGCTTTGATTGGCTGTGAATGGTGGCAATTTGCATATCTCCCAGGTGTGCCCGCTCTTCACCAGCCACTGCTTTCACTCACCACAACTAGAAAGCTACTCGCTTGCAGGTAGTCAGCCGCTGGCGCAAAGTGCAGTGGTGCTGCACCGGAGCTCCCCCTGGTGGTGGACCCGGGGTCTGCAGGTGCTATCATTGACAGCTGAAGCGCTGTAAACGTAGAAGCTGTCAGGCTCTATTCCCCCCGCTTTGATTGGCTGTGAATGGTGGCAATTTGCATATCTCCCAGGTGTGCCCGCTCTTCACCAGCCACTGCTTTCAGTCACCACAACTAGAAAGCTACTCGCTTGCAGGTAGTCAGCCGCTGGCTGCAAAGTGCAGTGGTGCTGCACGGAGCTCCCCTGGTGGTGGACCCGGGGTCTGCAGGTGCTATCATTGACAGCTGAAGCGCTGTGTTCGTAGAAGCTGTCAGGCTCTATTCCCCCGCTTTGATTGGCTGTGAATGGTGGCAATTTGCATATCTCCCAGGTGTGCCCGCTCTTCACCAGCCACTGCTTTCAGTCACCACAACTAGAAAGCTACTCGCTTGCAGGTAGTCAGCCGCACACAGCGCAAGTGCAGTGGTGCTGCACGGAGCTCCCCCTGGTGGTGGACCCGGGGTCTGCAGGTGCTATCATTGATAGCTGAAGCGCTGTGATCGTAGAAGCTGTCAGGCTCTATTCACACGCTTTGATTGGCTGTGAATGGTGGCAATTTGCATATCTCCCAGGTGTGCCCGCTCTTCACCAGCCACTGCTTTCAGTCACCTCAACTAGAAAGCTACTCGCTTGCAGGTAGTCAGCCGCACAAGCGCCAGTGCAGTGGTGCTGCACCGGCTCCCCCTGGTGGTGGACCCGGGGTCTGCAGGTGCTATCATTGACAGCTGAAGCGCTGTGATCGTAGAAGCTGTCAGGCTCTATTCCCTTTGATTGGCTGTGAATGGTGGCAATTTGCATATCTCCCAGGTGTGCCCGCTCTTCACCAGCCACTGCTTTCAGTCACCACAACTAGAAAGCTACTCGCTTGCAGGTAGTCAGCCGCACAGCGCAAGTGCAGTGGTGCTGCTGCCGAGCTCCCCTGGTGGTGGACCCGGGGTCTGCAGGTGCTATCATTGACAGCTGAAGCGCTGTGATCGTAGAAGCTGTCAGGCTCTATTCCCGCTTTGATTGGCTGTGAATGGTGGCAATTTGCATATCTCCCAGGTGTGCCCGCTCTTCACCAGCCACTGCTTTCAGTCACCACAACTAAAGCTACTCGCTTGCAGGTAGTCAGCCGCACAGCGCAAGTGCAGTGGTGCTGCACGGGCTCCCCTGGTGGTGGACCCGGGGTCTGCAGGTGCTATCATTGACAGCTGAGCGCTGTGATCGTAGAAGCTGTCAGGCTCTATTCACGCGCTTTGATTGGCTGTGAATGGTGGCAATTTGCATATCTCCCAGGTGTGCCCGCTCTTCACCAGCCACTGCTTTCACTCACCACAACTAGAAAGCTACTCGCTTGCAGGTAGACAGCCGCACAGCGCAAGCAGTGGTGCTGCACCGGAGCTCCCCTGGTGGTGGACCCGGGGTCTGCAGGTGCTATCATTGACAGCTGAAGCGCTGTGATCGTAGAAGCTGTCAGGCTCTATTCCACCGCTTTGATTGGCTGTGAATGGTGGCAATTTGCATGTGTGCCCGCTCTTCACCAGCCACTGCTTTCACTCACCACAACTAGAAAGCTACTCTCTTGCAGGTAGTCAGCCGAACTGCGCAAGTGCAGTGGTGCTGCACCGGAGCTCCCCCTGGTGGTGGACCCGGGGTCTGCAGGTGCTATCATTGATAGCTGAAGCGCTGTGATCGTAGAAGCTGTCTGGCTCTATTCCCCTGCTGTGAATGGTGGCAATTTGCATATTTCCCAGGTGTGCCCGCTCTTCACCAGCCACTGCTGGCAGTCACCACAACTAGAAAGCTACTCGCTTGCAGGTAGTCAGCCGCTGGCAGCGCAAGTGCAGTGGTGCTGCACGGAGCTCCCCTGGTGGTGGACCCGGGGTCTGCAGGTGCTATCATTGACAGCTGAAGCGCTGTGATCGTAGAAGCTGCCAGGCTCTATTCCCCCGCTTTGATTGGCTGTGAATGGTGGCAATTGCATATCTCCCAGGTGTGCCCGCTCTTCACCAGCCACTGCTTTCAGTCACCACAACTAGAAAGCTACTCGCTTGCAGGTAGTCAGCCGCTGCAAGCAAGTGCAGTGGTGCTGCACGGAGCTCCCCTGGTGGTGGACCCGGGGTCTGCAGGTGATATCATTGACAGCTGAAGCGCTGTGATCGTAGAAGCTGTCAGGCTCTATTCTCCTGCTTTGATTGGCTGTGAATGGTGGCAATTTGCATATCTCCCAGGTGTGCCCGCTCTTCACCAGCCACTGCTTTCACTCACCACAACTAGAAAGCTACTCACTTGCAGGTAGTCAGCCGCATAGCGCAAGTGCAGTGGTGCTGCACCGGAGCTCCCCCTGGTGGTGGACCCGGGGTCTGCAGGTGCTATCATTGACAGCTGAAGCGCTGTGATCGTAGAAGCTGTCAGGCTCTATTCACGCGCTTTGATTGGCTGTGAATGGTAGCAATTTGCATATCTCCCAGGTGTGCCCGCTCTTCACCAGCCACTGCTTTCACTCACCACAACTAGAAAGCTACTCGCTTGCAGGTAGTCAGCCGCACAGCGCAAGTGCAGTGGTGCTGCACCAGAGCTCCCCCTGGTGGTGGACCCGGGGTCTGCAGGTGCTATCATTGACAGCTGAAGCGCTGTGATCGTAGAAGCTGTCAGGCTCTATTCCCCGCTTTGATTGGCTGTGAATGGTGGCAATTTGCATATCTCCCAGGTGTGCCCTCTTCACCAGCCACTGCTTTCAGTCACCACAACTAGAAAGCTACTCGCTTGCAGGTAGTCAGCCGCTGGCGCAAGTGCAGTGGTGCTGCACCAGTGCTCCCCCTGGTGGTGGACTCGGGGTCTGCAGGTGCTATCATTGACAGCTGAAGCGCTGTAAACGTAGAAGCTGTCAGGCTCTATTCCCCCTGCTTTGATTGGCTGTGAATGGTGGCAATTTGCATATCTCCCAGGTGTGCCCGCTCTTCACCAGCCACTGCTTTCAGTCACCACAACTAGAAAGCTACTCGCTTCCAGGTAGTCAGCCGCACAGCGCAAGTGCAGTGGTGCTGCACCGAGCTCCCCTGGTGGTGGACCCGGGGTCTGCAGGTGCTATCATTGACAGCTGAAGCGCTGTGTTCGTAGAAGCTGTCAGGCTCTATTCCCCCGCTTTGATTGGCTGTGAATGGTGGCAATTTGCATATCTCCCAGGTGTGCCCGCTCTTCACCAGCCACTGCTTTCAGTCACCACAACTAGAAAGCTACTCGCTTGCAGGTAGTCAGCCGCTGGCGCGCAAGTGCAGTGGTGCTGCACCGGAGCTCCCCCCTGGTGGTGGACCCGGGGTCTGCAGGTGCTATCATTGACAGCTGAAGCGCTGTGATCATAGATGCTGTCAGGCTCTATTCACGCGCATTGATTGGCTGTGAATGGTGGCAATTTGCATATCTCCCAGGTGTGCCCGCTCTTCACCAGCCACTGCTTTCAGTCACCACAACTAGAAAGCTACTCGCTTGCAGGTAGTCAGCCGCTGGCGCAAGTGCAGTGGTGCTGCACCGGAGCTCCCTCTGGTGGTGGACCCGGGGTCTGCAGGTGCTATCATTGACAGCTGAAGCGCTGTGATCATAGAAGCTGTCAGGCTCTATTCCCCCCCTTTGATTGGCTGTGAATGGTGGCAATTTGCATATCTCCCAGGTGTGCCCGCTCTTCACCAGCCACTGCTTTCAGTCACCACAACTAGAAAGCTACTCGCTTGCAGGTAGTCAGCCGCTGGCAGCGCAAGTGCAGTGGTGCTGCACCGGAGCTCCCCTGGTGGTGGACCCGGGGTCTGCAGGTGCTATCATTGACAGCTGAAGCTGTGATCGTAGAAGCTGTCAGGCTCTATTCCCCGCTTTGATTGGCTGTGAATGGTGGCAATTTGCATATCTCCCAGGTGTGCCCGCTCTTCACCAGCCACTGCTTTCAGTCACCACAACTAGAAAGCTACTCGCTTGCAGGTAGTCAGCCGCTGGCGCACAAGTGCAGTGGTGCTGCACCGGAGCTCCCCTGGTGGTGGACCCGGGGTCTGCAGGTGCTATCATTGACAGCTGAAGCGCTGTGATCGTAAAGCTGTCAGGCTCTATTCCCCGCTTTGATTGGCTGTGAATGGTGGCAATTTGCATATCTCCCAGGTGTGCCCGCTCTTCACCAGCCACTGCTTTCAGTCACCACAACTAAAGCTACTCGCTTGCAGGTAGTCAGCCGCATAGTATAAGTGCAGTGGTGCTGCACGAGCTCCCCTGGTGGTGGACCCGGGGTCTGCAGGTGCTATCATTGACAGCTGATGCGCTGTGATCGTAAAGCTGTCAGGCTCTATTCCCGCTTTGATTGGCTGTGAATGGTGGCAATTTGCATATCTCCCAGGTGTGCCCGCTCTTCACCAGCCACTGCTTTCACTCACCACAACTAGAAAGCTACTCGCTTGCAGGTAGTCAGCCGCTGGCACAAGTGCAGTGGTGCTGCACCGAGCTCCCCCCCCTGGTGGTGGACCCGGGGTCTGCAGGTGCTATCATTGACAGCTGAGCGCTGTGATCGTAGAAGCTGTCAGGCTCTATTCCCGTGCTTTGATTGGCTGTGAATGGTGGCAATTTGCATATCTCCCAGGTGTGCCCGCTCTTCACCAGCCACTGCTTTCACTCACCACAACTAGAAAGCTACTCGCTTGCAGGTAGTCAGCCGCTGCGCAAGTGCAGTGGTGCTGCACCGAACTCCCCTGGTGGTGGACCCGGGGTCTGCAGGTGCTATCATTGACAGCTGAGCGCTGTGATCGTAGAAGCTGTCAGGCTCTATTCACCCGCTTTGATTGGCTGTGAATGGTGGCAATTTGCATATCTCCCAGGTGTGCCCGCTCTTCACCAGCCACTGCTTTCAGTCACCACAACTAGAAAGCTACTCGCTTGCAGGTAGTCAGCCGCACAGCGCAAGTGCAGTGGTGCTGCACGGAGCTCCCCTGGTGGTGGACCCGGGGTCTGCAGGTGCTATCATTGACAGCTGAAGCGCTGTGATCGTAGAAGCTGTCAGGCTCTATTCCCCGCGCTTTGATTGGCTGTGAATGGTGGCAATTTGCATATCTCCCAGGTGTGCCCGCTCTTCACCAGCCACTGCTTTCAGTCACCACAACTAGAAAGCTACTCGCTTGCAGGTAGTCAGCCGCACAGCGCAAGTGCAGTGGTGCTGCACGGAGCTCCCCCCCTGGTGGTGGACCCGGGGTCTGCAGGTGCTATCATTGACAGCTGAAGCGCTGTGATCGTAGAAGCTGTCAGGCTCTATTCCCGCGCTTTGATTGGCTGTGAATGGTGGCAATTGCATATCTCCCAGGTGTGCCCGCTCTTCACCAGCCACTGCTTTCAGTCACCACAACTAAAAGCTACTCGCTTGCAGGTAGTCAGCCGCTGGCGCAAGTGCAGTGGTGCTGCACGAGCTCCCCTGGTGGTGGACCCGGGGTCTGCAGGTGCTATCATTGACAGCTGAAGCGCTGTGATCGTAGAAGCTGTCAGGCTCTATTCACGTGCTTTGATTGGCTGTGAATGGTGGCAATTTGCATATCTCCCAGGTGTGCCCGCTCTTCACCAGCCACTGCTTTCACTCACCACAACTAGAAAGCTACTCGCTTGCAGGTAGTCAGCCGCACAGCGCAAGTGCAGTGGTGCTGCACCGGAGCTCCCCTGGTGGTGGACCCGGGGTCTGCAGGTGCTATCATTGACAGCTGAAGCGCTGTGATCGTAGAAGCTGTCAGGCTCTATTCCCCTGCTTTGATTGGCTGTGAATGGTGGCAATTTGCATATCTCCCAGGTGTGCCCGCTCTTCACCAGCCACTGCTTTCAGTCACCACAACTAGAAAGCTACTCGCTTGCAGGTAGTCAGCCGCACAGCGCAAAGTGCAGTGGTGCTGCACGGAAGCTCCCCCTGGTGGTGGACCCGGGGTCTGCAGGTGCTATCATTGACAGTTGATGTGCTGTGATCGTAGAAGCTGTCAGGCTCTATTCCCCTGCTTTGATTGGCTGTGAATGGTGGCAATTTGCATATCTCCCAGGTGTGCCCGCTCTTCACCAGCCACTGCTTTCAGTCACCACAACTAGAAAGCTACTCGCTTGCAGGTAGTCAGCCGCTGGCGCAAGTGCAGTGGTGCTGCACGGAGCTCCCCCTGGTGGTGGACCCGGGGTCTGCAGGTGCTATCATTGACAGCTGAAGCGCTGTGATCGTGAAGAAGCTGTCAGGCTCTATTCCCCGCTTTGATTGGCTGTGAATGGTGGCAATTTGCATATCTCCCAGGTGTGCCCGCTCTTCACCAGCCACTGCTTTCAGTCACCACAACTAAAGCTACTCGCTTGCAGGTAGTCAGCCGCTGACAGCGCAAGTGCAGTGGTGCTGCACCGAGCTCCCCTGGTGGTGGACCCGGGGTCTGCAGGTGCTATCATTGACAGCTGAAGCGCTGTGATCGTAGAAGCTGTCAGGCTCTATTCCCGCGCTTTGATTGGCTGTGAATGGTGGCAATTTGCATATCTCCCAGGTGTGCCCGCTCTTCACCAGCCACTGCTTTCAGTCACCACAACTAAGCTACTCGCTTGCAGGTAGTCAGCCGCACAGCGCAAGTGCAGTGGTGCTGCACCGAGCTCCCCTGGTGGTGGACCCGGGGTCTGCAGGTGCTATCATTGACAGCTGAAGCGCTGTGATCGTAGAAGCTGTCAGGCTCTATTCCCCTGCTTTGATTGGCTGTGAATGGTGGCAATTTGCATATCTCCCAGGTGTGCCCACTCTTCACCAGCCACTGCTTTCAGTCACCACAACTAGAAAGCTACTCGCTTGCAGGTAGTCAGCCGCTGGCGCAAGTGCAGTGGTGCTGCACCGGAGCTCCCCTGGTGGTGGACCGGGGTCTGCAGGTGCTATCATTGACAGCTGAAGCTGTGATCAGTAGAAGCTGTCAGGCTCTATTCCCGTGCTTTGATTGGCTGTGAATGGTGGCAATTTGCATATCTCCCAGGTGTGCCCGCTCTTCACCAGCCACTGCTTTCAGTCACCTCAACTAGAAAGCTACTCGCTTGCAGGTAGTCAGCCGCTGGCGCAAGTGCAGTGGTGCTGCACCGGAGCTCCCCCTGGTGGTGGACCGGGGTCTGCAGGTGCTATCATTGACAGCTGAAGCGCTGTGATCGTAGAAGCTGTCAGGCTCTATTCCCGTGCTTTTGATTGGCTGTGAATGGTGGCAATTTGCATATCTCCCAGGTGTGCCCGCTCTTCACCAGCCACTGCTTTCAGTCACCACAACTAGAAAGCTACTCGCTTGCAGGTAGTCAGCCGCTGGCGCAAGTGCAGTGGTGCTGCACGGAGCTCCCCTGGTGGTGGACCCGGGGTCTGCAGGTGCTATCATTGACAGCTGAAGCGCTGTGTTCGTAGAAGCTGTCAGGCTCTATTCCCCCGCTTTGATTGGCTGTGAATGGTGGCAATTTGCATATCTCCCAGGTGTGCCCGCTCTTCACCAGCCACTGCTTTCAGTCACCACAACTAGAAAGCTACTCGCTAGCAGGTAGTCAGCCGCTGGCGCAAGTGCAGTGGTGCTGCACCGGAGCTCCCCCTGGTGGTGGACCCGGGGTCTGCAGGTGCTATCATTGACAGCTGAAGCGCTGTGTACGTAGAAGCTGTCAGGCTCTATTCCCCATGCTTTGATTGGCTGTGAATGGTGGCAATTTGCATATCTCCCAGGTGTGCCCGCTCTTCACCAGCCACTGCTTTCCGTCACCACAACTAGAAAGCTACTCGCTAGCAGGTACTCAGCCGCACAGCGCAAGTGCAGTGGTGCTGCACCGAGCTCCCCTGGTGGTGGACCCGGGGTCTGCAGGTGCTATCATTGACAGCTGAAGCTGTGATCGTCTGTCAGGCTCTATTCCCGCTTTTTGATTGGCTGTGAATGGTGGCAATTTGCATATCTCCCAGGTGTGCCCGCTCTTCACCAGCCACTGCTTTCAGTCACCACAACTAGAAAGCTACTCGCTTGCAGGTAGTCAGCCGCTGGCGCCAGTGCAGTGGTGCTGCACGGAGCTCCCCCTGGTGGTGGACCCGGGGTCTGCAGGTGCTATCATTGACAGCTGAAGCGCTGTGATCTCTATTCAGGCTCTATTCCCCGCTTTTGATTGGCTGTGAATGGTGGCAATTTGCATATCTCCCAGGTGTGCCCGCTCTTCACCAGCCACTGCTTTCAGTCACCACAACTAAAAGCTACTCGCTTGCAGGTAGTCAGCCGCTGGCGCAAAGTGCAGTGGTGCTGCACCGGACTCCCCCCTGTTGGTGGACCCGGGGTCTGCAGGTGCTATCATTGACAGCTGAAGCGCTGTGTTCGTCGAAGCTGTCAGGCTCTATTCCCCCGCTTTGATTGGCTGTGAATGGTGGCAATTTGCATATCTCCCAGGTGTGCCCGTTCGTCCCCCAGCCACTGCTTTCAGTCACCACAACTAGAAAGCTACTCGCTAGCAGGTACTCAGCCGCACAGCGCAAGGGCAGTGGTGCTGCACCGGAGCTCCCCCTGGTGGTGGACTCGGGGTCTGCAGGTGCTATCATTGACAGCTGAAGCGCTGTAAACGTAGAAGCTGTCAAGTTCTATTCCCCCCGCTTTCATTGGCTGTGAATGGTGGCAATTTGCATATCTCCCAGGTGTGCCTGCTCTTCACCAGCCACTGCTTTCAGTCACCACAACTAGAAAGCTACTCGCTTGCAGGTAGTCAGCCGCACAAGCGCAAGTGCAGTGGTGCTGCACCGAGCTCCCCTGGTGGTGGACCCGGGTCTGCAGGTGCTATCATTGACAGCTGAAGCGCTGTGATCGTGAAGCTGTCAGGCTCTATTCATCGCTTTGATTGGCTGTGAATGGTGGCAATTTGCATATCTCCCAGGTGTGCCCGCTCTTCACCAGCCACTGCTTTCAGTCACCACAACTAGAAAGCTACTCGCTTGCAGGTAGTCAGCCGCACAGCGCAAGCGCAGTGGTGCTGCACCAGAACTCCCCCTGGTGGTGGACCCGGGGTCTGCAGGTGCTATCATTGACAGCTGAAGTGCTGTGATCAAAAAGCTGTCAGGCTCTATTCCCCGCTTTGATTGGCTGTGAATGGTGGCAATTTGCATATCTCCCAGGTGTGCCCGCTCTTCACCAGCCACTGCTTTCCAGTCACCACAACTAGAAAGCTACTCGCTTGCAGGTAGTCAGCCGCTGGCGCAAGTGCAGTGGTGCTGCACCGGAGCGCCCCCTGGTGGTGGACCCGGGGTCTGCAGGTGCTATCATTGACAGCTGAAGCGCTGTGATCGTAGAAGCTGTCAGGCTCTATTCACGCGCTTTGATTGGCTGTGAATGGTGGCAATTTGCATATCTCCCAGGTGTGCCCGCTCTTCACCAGCCACTGCTTTCAGTCACCACAACTAGAAAGCTACTGGCTTGCAGGTAGTCAGCCGCTGGCGCAAGTGCAGTGGTGCTGCACTGGAGCTCCCCTGGTGGTGGACCGGGGGTCTGCAGGTGCTATCATTGACAGCTGAGCTGTGATCGTAGAAGCTGTCAGGCTCTATTCCCGCTTTGATTGGCTGTGAATGGTGGCAATTTGCATATCTCCCAGGTGTGCCCGCTCTTCACCAGCCACTGCTTTCAGTCACCACAACTAGAAAGCTACTCGCTTGCAGGTAGTCAGCCGCTGCGCAAGTGCAGTGGTGCTGCACGGGCTCCCCTGGTGGTGGACCCGGGGTCTGCAGGTGCTATCATTGACAGCTGAAGCTGTGATTGTAGAAGCTGTCAGGCTCTATTCCCCGCTTTGATTGGCTGTGAATGGTGGCAATTTGCATATCTCCCAGGTGTGCCCGCTCTTCACCAGCCACTGCTTTCAGTCACCACAACTAGAAAGCTACTCGCTTGCAGGTAGTCAGCCGCTGGCGCCAAGTGCAGTGTTGCTGCACCAGAGCTCCCCCTGGTGGTGGACCCGGGGTCTGCAGGTGCTATCATTGACAGCTGAAGCGCTGTGATCGTAGAAGCTGTCAGGCTCTATTCCCCCGCTTTGATTGGCTGTGAATGGTGGCAATTTGCATATCTCCCAGGTGTGCCCGCTCTTCACCAGCCACTGCTTTCACTCACCACAACTAGAAAGCTACTCACTTGCAGGTAGTCAGCCGCACAGCGCAAGTGCAGTGGTGCTGCACCGGAGCGCCCCCTGGTGCTGGACCCGGGGTCTGCAGGTGCTATCATTGACAGCTGATGCGCTGTGATCGTAGAAGCTGTCAGGCTCTATTCCCCCGCTGTGAATGGTGGCAAGTTGCATATCTCCCAGGTGTGCCCGCACTTCACCAGCCACTACTTTCAGTCACCACAACTAGAAAGCTACTCGCTTGCAGGTAGTCAGCCGCTGGCGCAAGTGCAGTGGTGCTGCACCGGAGCGCCCCCTGGTGGTGGACCCGGGGTCTGCAGGAGCTATCATTGACAGCTGAAGCGCTGTGATCGTAGAAGCTGTCAGGCTCTATTCCACTGCTTTGATTGGCTGTGAATGGTGGCAATTTGCATATCTCCAAGGTGTGCCCGTTCCTCACTAGCCACTGCTTTCACTCACCACAACTAGAAAGCTACTCGCTTGCAGGTAGTCAGCCGCTGGCGCAAGTGCAGTGGTGCTGCACCGGCTCCCCTGGTGGTGGACCCGGGGTCTGCAGGTGCTATCATTGACAGCTGAAGCTGTGATCGTAAAAGCTGTCAGGCTCTATTCACCCGCTTTGATTGGCTGTGAATGGTGGCAATTTGCATATCTCCCAGGTCTGCCCGCTATTCACCAGCCACTGCTTTCAGTCACCACAACTAGAAAGCTACTCGCTTGCAGGTAGTCAGCCGCACAGCGCAAGTGCAGTGGTGCTGCACGGGAGCTCCCCTGGTGGTGGACCGGGGTCTGCAGGTGCTATCATTGACAGCTGAAGCGCTGTGATCGTAGAAGCTGTCAGGCTCTATTCCCGCTTTGATTGGCTGTGAATGGTGGCAATTTGCATATCTCCCAGGTGTGCCCGCTCTTCACCAGCCACTGCTTTCAGTCACCACAACTAGAAAGCTACTCGCTTGCAGGTAGTCAGCCGCTGGCGCAAGTGCAGTGGTGCTGCACGAGCCCCCCTGGTGGTGGACCCGGGGTCTGCAGGTGCTATCATTGACAGCTGAAGCTGTCAGGCTCTATTCACGTGCTTTGATTGGCTGTGAATGGTGGCAATTTGCATATCTCCCAGGTGTGCCCGCTCTTCACCAGCCACTGCTTTCAGTCACCACAACTAGAAAGCTACTCGCTTGCAGGTAGTCAGTCGCACTCAAGTGCAGTGGTGCTGCAATCGAGCTCCCCTGGTGGTGGACCCGGGGTCTGCAGGTGCTATCATTGATAGCTGAAGCGCTGTAATCGTAGAAGCTGTCAGGCTCTATTCCCCTGCTTTGATTGGCTGTGAATGGTGGCAATTTGCATATCTCCCAGGTGTGCCCGCTCTTCACCAGCCACTGCTTTTAGTCACCACAACTAGAAAGCTACTCGCTTGCAGGTAGTCAGCCGCTGGCGCAAAGTGCAGTGGTGCTGCACGGGCTCCCCTGGTGGTGGACCCGGGGTCTGCAGGTGCTATCATTGACAGCTGAGCTGAAGCTGTCAGGCTCTATTCACCGCTTTGATTGGCTGTGAATGGTGGCAATTTGCATATCTCCCAGGTGTGCCCGCTCTTCACCAGCCACTGCTTTCAGTCACCACAACTAAAGCTACTCGCTTGCAGGTAGTCAGCCGCTGGCGCAAGTGCAGTGGTGCTGCACCGGAGCTCCCCTGGTGGTGGACCCGGGGTCTGCAGGTGCTATCATTGACAGCTGAAGCTGTGATCTGTTCAAAGCTGTCAGGCTCTATTCCCCCGCTTTGATTGGCTGTGAATGGTGGCAATTTGCATATCTCCCAGGTGTGCCCGCTCTTCACCAGCCACTGCTTTCAGTCACCACAACTAGAAAGCTACTCGCTTGCAGGTAGTCAACCGCTGCACAGCGCAAGTGCAGTGGTGCTGCACCGGAGCTCCCCTGGTGGTGGACCCGGGGTCTGCAGGTGCTATCATTGACAGCTGAAGCGCTGTGATCGTAGAAGCTGTCAGGCTCTATTCCCCGCTTTGATTGGCTGTGAATGGTGGCAATTTGCATATCTCCCAGGTGTGCCCGCTCTTCACCAGCCACTGCTTTCAGTCACCACAACTAGAAAGCTACTCGCTTGCAGGTAGTCAGCCGCTGGCGCAAGTGCAGTGGTGCTGCACCAGAGCTCCCCCTGGTGGTGGACCCGGGGTCTGCAGGTGCTATCATTGACAGCTGATGCGCTGTGATCGTAGAAGCTGTCAGGCTGTATTCACGCGCTTTGATTGGCTGTGAATGGTGGCAATTTGCATATCTCCCAGGTGTGCCCGCTCTTCACCAGCCACTGCTTTCACTCACCACAACTAGAAAGCTACTCGCTTGCAGGTAGTCAGCCGCTGGCGCAAGTGCAGTGGTGCTGCACGGGCTCCCCTGGTGGTGGACCGGGGTCTGCAGGTGCTATCATTGACAGCTGAAGCGCTGTGATCGTAGGCTCTATCAGGCTCTATTCCCCAGCTTTGATTGGCTGTGAATGGTGGCAATTTGCATATCTCCCAGGTGTGCCCGCTCTTCACCAGCCACTGCTTTCAGTCACCACAACTAGAAAGCTACTCGCTTGCAGGTAGTCAGCCGCTGGCGCAAGTGCAGTGGTGCTGCACGGGCTCCCCTGGTGGTGGACCCGGGGTCTGCAGGTGCTATCATTGACAGCTGAAGCTGTGATCGGGAGCTGTCAGGCTCTATTCCCCTTTGATTGGCTGTGAATGGTGGCAATTTGCATATCTCCCAGGTGTGCCCGCTCTTCACCAGCCACTGCTTTCAGTCACCACAACTAGAAAGCTACTCGCTTGCAGGTAGTCAGCCGCTGGCGCAAGTGCAGTGGTGCTGCACGGGCTCCCCTGGTGGTGGACCCGGGGTCTGCAGGTGCTATCATTGACAGCTGAAGCTGTCGTAGAAGCTGTCAGGCTCTATTCCCCTTTGATTGGCTGTGAATGGTGGCAATTTGCATATCTCCCAGGTGTGCCGCTCTTCACCAGCCACTGCTTTCAGTCACCACAACTAGAAAGCTACTCGCTTGCAGGTAGTCAGCCGCTGGCGCAAGTGCAGTGGTGCTGCACCGAGCTCCCCTGGTGGTGGACCCGGGGTCTGCAGGTGCTATCATTGACAGCTGAAGCGCTGTGATCGTAGAAGCTGTCAGGCTCTATTCCCCGCTTTTGATTGGCTGTGAATGGTGGCAATTTGCATATCTCCCAGGTGTGCCCGCTCTTCACCAGCCACTGCTTTCAGTCACCACAACTAAAAAAGCTACTCGCTTGCAGGTAGTCAGCCGCACAGCGCAAGTGCAGTGGTGCTGCACGGAGCTCCCCCTGGTGGTGGACCCGGGGTCTGCAGGTGCTATCATTGACAGCTGAAGCGCTGTGATCGTAGAAGCTGTCAGGCTCTATTCACAGCGCTTTGATTGGCTGTGAATGGTGGCAATTGCATATCTCCCAGGTGTGCCCGCTCTTCACCAGCCACTGCTTTCAGTCACCACAACTAGAAAGCTACTGGCTTGCAGGTAGTCAGCCGCACAAGCGCCAAGTGCAGTGGTGCTGCACGGAGCTCCCCCTGGTGGTGGACCCGGGGTCTGCAGGTGCTATCATTGACAGCTGAAGCGCTGTGATCGTGAAAGCTGTCAGGCTCTATTCCCCGCTTTGATTGGCTGTGAATGGTGGCAATTTGCATATCTCCCAGGTGTGCCCGCTCTTCACCAGCCACTGCTTTCAGTCACCACAACTAGAAAGCTACTCGCTTGCAGGTAGTCAGCCGCACAAGCATAAGTGCAGTGGTGCTGCACCGAGCTCCCCCTGGTGGTGGACCCGGGGTCTGCAGGTGCTATCATTGACAGCTGAAGCTGTCATCGTAGAAGCTGTCAGGCTCTATTCACCTTTTGATTGGCTGTGAATGGTGGCAATTTGCATATCTCCCAGGTGTGCCCGCTCTTCACCAGCCACTGCTTTCAGTCACCACAACTAGAAAGCTACTCGCTTGCAGGTAGTCAGCCGCACAGCGCAAAGTGCAGTGGTGCTGCACGGAGCTCCCCCCCTGGTGGTGGACCCGGGGTCTGCAGGTGCTATCATTGACAGCTGAAGCTGTGATCAAAGCTGTCAGGCTCTATTCCCGTGCTTTGATTGGCTGTGAATGGTGGCAATTTGCATATCTCCCAGGTGTGCCCGCTCTTCACCAGCCACTGCTTTCAGTCACCACAACTAGAAAGCTACTGGCTTGCAGGTAGTCAGCCGCTGGCAGCACAAGTGCAGTGGTGCTGCACCGAGCTCCCCTGGTGGTGGACCTGGGGTCTGCAGGTGCTATCATTGACAGCTGAAGCGCTGTGATCGTAGAAGCTGTCAGGCTCTATTCCCCGCTTTGATTGGCTGTGAATGGTGGCAATTTGCATATCTCCCAGGTGTGCCCGCTCTTCACCAGCCACTGCTTTCACTCACCACAACTAAAGCTACTCACTTGCAGGTACTCAGCCGCTGGCGCAAGTGCAGTGGTGCTGCACGGAGCTCCCCTGGTGGTGGACCGGGGTCTGCAGGTGCTATCATTGACAGCTGAAGCTGTGATCGTAGAAGCTGTCAGGCTCTATTCCCCTGCTTTGATTGGCTGTGAATGGTGGCAATTTGCATATCTCCCAGGTGTGCCCGCTCTTCACCAGCCACTGCTTTCCAGTCACCACAACTAGAAAGCTACTCGCTTGCAGGTAGTCAGCCGCTGGCGCAAAGTGCAGTGGTGCTGCACCGAGCTCCCCCCTGGTGGTGGACCCGGGGTCTGCAGGTGCTATCATTGACAGCTGAAGCTGAGCGCTGTGATCGTAAGAAGCTGTCAGGCTCTATTCACGTGCTTTGATTGGCTGTGAATGGTGGCAATTTGCATATCTCCCAGGTGTGCCCGCTCTTCACCAGCCACTGCTTTCAGTCACCACAACTAAAAGCTACTCGCTTGCAGGTAGTCAGCCGCACAGCGCAAGTGCAGTGGTGCTGCACGGGCTCCCCCCTGGTGGTGGACCCGGGGTCTGCAGGTGCTATCATTGACAGCTGAAGCGCTGTGATCGTAGAAGCTGTCAGGCTCTATTCACAGCGCTTTGATTGGCTGTGAATGGTGGCAATTTGCATATCTCCCAGGTGTGCCCGCTCTTCACCAGCCACTGCTTTCCTCACCACAACTAAAGCTACTCGCTTGCAGGTAGTCAGCCGCACAAGCGCAAGTGCAGTGGTGCTGCACTGGAGCTCCCCTGGTGGTGGACCCGGGGTCTGCAGGTGCTATCATTGACAGCTGACTGTGATCGTGAAGCTGTCAGGCTCTATTCCCCGCTTTGATTGGCTGTGAATGGTGGCAATTTGCATATCTCCCAGGTGTGCCCGCTCTTCACCAGCCACTGCTTTCAGTCACCACAACTAGAAAGCTACTCGCTTGCAGGTAGTCAGCCGCTGGCGCAAGTGCAGTGGTGCTGCACGGAGCTCCCCTGGTGGTGGACCCGGGGTCTGCAGGTGCTATCATTGACAGCTGAAGCGCTGTAATCGTTAAGCTGTCAGGCTCTATTCACGCTTTGATTGGCTGTGAATGGTGGCAATTTTGCATATCTCCCAGGTGTGCCCGCTCTTCACCAGCCACTGCTTTCAGTCACCACAACTAGAAAGCTACTCGCTTGCAGGTAGTCAGCCGCACAGCGCAAGTGCAGTGGTGCTGCACGGAGCTCCCCTGGTGGTGGACCCGGGGTCTGCAGGTGCTATCATTGACAGCTGAAGCTGTGATCGTAGAAGCTGTCAGGCTCTATTCCCCGCTTTGATTGGCTGTGAATGGTGGCAATTTGCATATCTCCCAGGTGTGCCCGCTCTTCACCAGCCACTGCTTTCAGTCACCACAACTAAAAGCTACTCGCTTGCAGGTAGTCAACCGCTGGCCATAAGTGCAGTGGTGCTGCACCGGACTCCCCTGGTGGTGGACCCGGGGTCTGCAGGTGCTATCATTGACAGCTGAGCGCTGTGATCGTAGAAGCTGTCAGGCTCTATTCACGCTCTTTGATTGGCTGTGAATGGTGGCAATTTGCATATCTCCCAGGTGTGCCTGCTCTTCACCAGCCACTGCTTTCAGTCACCACAACTAGAAAGCTACTACGCTTGCAGGTAGTCAGCCGCTGGCGCCAAGTGCAGTGGTGCTGCACGGGGCTCCCCCTGGTGGTGGACCGGGGTCTGCAGGTGCTATCATTGACAGCTGAAGCTGTGATCGTAGAAGCTGTCAGGCTCTATTCACCGCTTTGATTGGCTGTGAATGGTGGCAATTTGCATATCTCCCAGGTGTGCCCGCTCTTCACCAGCCACTGCTTTCAGTCACCACAACTAGAAAGCTACTCGCTTGCAGGTAGTCAGCCGCTGCCGCAAGTGCAGTGGTGCTGCACGGACTCCCCTGGTGGTGGACCGGGGTCTGCAGGTGCTATCATTGACAGCTGTAGAAGCTGTCAGGCTCTATTCACCGCTTTGATTGGCTGTGAATGGTGGCAATTTGCATATCTCCCAGGTGTGCCCGCTCTTCACCAGCCACTGCTTTCAGTCACCACAACTAGAAAGCTACTCGCTTGCAGGTAGTCAGCCGCTGGCGCAAGTGCAGTGGTGCTGCACGGAGCTCCCCCTGGTGGTGGACCCGGGGTCTGCAGGTGCTATCATTGACAGCTGAAGCTGTGTTCGTAGAAGCTGTCAGGCTCTATTCCCCCGCTTTGATTGGCTGTGAATGGTGGCAATTTGCATATCTCCCAGGTGTGCCCGCTCTTCACCAGCCACTGCTTTCAGTCACCACAACTAGAAAGCTACTCGCTAGCAGGTACTCAGCCGCAGGCGCAAGTGCAGTGGTGCTGCACGGAGCTCCCCTGGTGGTGGACCCGGGGTCTGCAGGTGCTATCATTGACAGCTGAAGCGCTGTGATCGTAGAAGCTGTCGACTCTATTCCCCTGCTTTGATTGGCTGTGAATGGTGGCAATTTGCATATCTCCCAGGTGTGCCCGCTCTTCACCAGCCACTGCTTTCAGTCACCACAACTAGAAAGCTACTGCGCTTGCAGGTAGTCAGCCGCACAGCGCAAAGTGCAGTGGTGCTGCACGGAGCTCCCCCCCTGGTGGTGGACCCGGGGTGCTATCTGCAGGTGCTATCATTGATAGCTGAAGCTGTCAGGCTCTATTCACGCTTTTGATTGGCTGTGAATGGTGGCAATTTGCATATCTCCCAGGTGTGCCCGCTCTTCACCAGCCACTGCTTTCAGTCACCTCAACTAGAAAGCTACTCGCTTGCAGGTAGTCAGCCGCTGGCGCAAGTGCAGTGGTGCTGCACGGAGCTCCCCTGGTGGTGGACCCGGGGTCTGCAGGTGCTATCATTGACAGCTGAAGCTGTCAGGCTCTATTCTGTCAGGCTCTATTCCCCGCTTTGATTGGCTGTGAATGGTGGCAATTTGCATATCTCCCAGGTGTGCCCGCTCTTCACCAGCCACTGCTTTCAGTCACCACAACTAGAAAGCTACTCGCTTGCAGGTAGTCAGCCGCTGGCGCAAAGTGCAGTGGTGCTGCACCGAGCTCCCCTGGTGGTGGACCCGGGGTCTGCAGGTGCTATCATTGACAGCTGAAGCGCTGTGATCGTAGAAGCTGTCAGGCTCTATTCCCCGCTTTGATTGGCTGTGAATGGTGGCAATTTGCATATCTCCCAGGTGTGCCCGCTCTTCACCAGCCACTGCTTTCAGTCACCACAACTGAAAGCTACTCGCTTGCAGGTAGTCAGCCGCACAGGCGCAAGTGCAGTGGTGCTGCACCGGAGCTCCCCTGGTGGTGGACCCGGGGTCTGCAGGTGCTATCATTGATGTGATCGTGAAAGCTGTCAAGCTCTATTCCCCCCTTTGATTGGCTGTGAATGGTGGCAATTTGCATATCTCCCAGGTGTGCCCGCTCTTCACCAGCCACTGCTTTCAGTCACCACAACTAGAAAGCTACTCGCTTGCAGGTAGTCAGCCGCACAGCGCAAGTGCAGTGGTGCTGCACGGACTCCCCTGGTGGTGGACCCGGGGTCTGCAGGTGCTATCATTGACAGTGAAGCGCTGTGATTGGTGTCAGGCTCTATTCCCCGCTTTGATTGGCTGTGAATGGTGGCAATTTGCATATCTCCCAGGTGTGCCCTGCTCTTCACCAGCCACTGCTTTCAGTCACCACAACTAGAAAGCTACTACCGCTTGCAGGTACTCAGCCGCATGCACAAAGTGCAGTGGTGCTGCACGAGCTCCCCTGGTGGTGGACCCGGGGTCTGCAGGTGCTATCATTGACAGCTGAGCGCTGTGATCTGAAGCTGTCAGGCTCTATTCCGCCCCTTTTGATTGGCTGTGAATGGTGGCAATTTGCATATCTCCCAGGTGTGCCCGCTCTTCACCAGCCACTGCTTTCAGTCACCACAACTAAGCTACTACTCGCTTGCAGGTACTCAGCCGCTGGCGTAAGTGCAGTGGTGCTGCACTGGAGCTCCCCTGGTGGTGGACCCGGGGTCTGCAGGTGCTATCATTGACAGCTGAAGCTGTCAGAAGCTGTCAGGCTCTATTCCCCCTTTGATTGGCTGTGAATGGTGGCAATTTGCATATCTCCCAGGTGTGCCCGCTCTTCACCAGCCACTGCTTTCAGTCACCACAACTAGAAAGCTACTCGCTTGCAGGTAGTCAGCCGCTGGCACAAGTGCAGTGGTGCTGCACTGAGCTCCCCTGGTGGTGGACCCGGGGTCTGCAGGTGCTATCATTGACAGCTGGCGCTGTGATGCAGTAAAGCTGTCAGGCTCTATTCCCGCGCTTTGATTGGCTGTGAATGGTGGCAATTTGCATATCTCCCAGGTGTGCCCGCTCTTCACCAGCCACTGCTTTCAGTCACCACAACTAGAAAGCTACTCGCTTGCGGGTAGTCAGCCGCTGGCGTCAAGTGCAGTGGTGCTGCACGGGCTCCCCCTGGTGGTGGACCGCAGGGGTCTGCAGGTGCTATCATTGACAGTTGAAGCGCTGTGATCGTAGAAGCTGTCTATTCCCCGGCGCTTTGATTGGCTGTGAATGGTGGCAATTTGCATATCTCCCAGGTGTGCCGCTCTTCACCAGCCACTGCTTTCAGTCACCCACAACTAGAAAGCTACTCGCTTGCAGGTAGTCAGCCGCACAAGCATAAGTGCAGTGGTGCTGCACCGGAGCTCCCCTGGTGGTGGACCCGGGGTCTGCAGGTGCTATCATTGACAGGGGTCTGCAGCTGAAGCTGTCAGGCTCTATTCCCCGCTTTGATTGGCTGTGAATGGTGGCAATTTGCATATCTCCCAGGTGTGCCCGCTCTTCACCAGCCACTGCTTTCAGTCACCACAACTAGAAAGCTACTCGCTTGCAGGTAGTCAGCCGCTGGCGCAAGTGCAGTGGTGCTGCACTGGAGCTCCCCTGGTGGTGGACTCGGGGTCTGCAGGTGCTATCATTGACAGCTGAAGCGCTGTGTTCGTGAAAGCTGTCAGGCTCTATTCCCCGCTTTGATTGGCTGTGAATGGTGGCAATTTGCATATCTCCCAGGTGTGCCCGCTCTTCACCAGCCACTGCTTTCAGTCACCACAACTAGAAAGCTACTCGCTTGCAGGTAGTCAGCCGCTGGCGCAAAGTGCAGTGGTGCTGCACCGGGCTCCCCTGGTGGTGGACCCGGGGTCTGCAGGTGCTATCATTGACAGCTGAGCTGAGCGCTGTCAGGCTCTATTCCCCGCTTTGATTGGCTGTGAATGGTGGCAATTTGCGCATATCTCCCAGGTGTGCCGCTCTTCACCAGCCACTGCTTTCAGTCACCACAACTAGAAAGCTACTGGCTTGCAGGTAGTCAGCCGCTGGCGCCAAGTGCAGTGGTGCTGCACCGGAGCTCCCCCCTGGTGGTGGACCCGGGGTCTGCAGGTGCTATCATTGACAGCTGAGCTGTGTTCGTAAAGCTGTCAGGCTCTATTCCCCCGCTTTGATTGGCTGTGAATGGTGGCAATTTGCATATCTCCCAGGTGTGCCCGCTCTTCACCAGCCACTGCTTTCCAGTCACCACAACTGAAAGCTACTCGCTTGCAGGTAGTCAGCCGCTGGCGCAAGTGCAGTGGTGCTGCACGGACTCCCCCTGGTGGTGGACCCGGGGTCTGCAGGTGCTATCATTGACAGCTGAAGCTGTCAGGCTCTATTCCCCCTCCCAGCTTTGATTGGCTGTGAATGGTGGCAATTTGCATATCTCCCAGGTGTGCCCGCTCTTCACCAGCCACTGCTTTCAGTCACCACAACTAGAAAGCTACTCCAGCTTGCAGGTAGTCAGCCGCGCACAAGCAAGTCACCCTGGTGCTGCAAAGCTCCCCCTGGTGGTGGACCCGGGGTCTGCAGGTGCTATCATTGACAGGTGTGTCAGCTGTCAGGCTCTATTCCCCCGCTTTGATTGGCTGTGAATGGTGGCAATTTCCCCCCAGGTGGTGGACTTCACCAGGGGTCTGCAGGTGCTATCATTCAACCGCTGAGCAGTGGTGCTGCGGTGGTGGACCTGGGTCTCAGGTGCTCTATTCTGAAGCCCTTTTTCACCGCTTTGGCTGTGAATGGTGGCAATTTGCATATCTCCCAGGTGTGCCCGCTCTTCACCAGCCACTGCTTTCAGTCACCACAACTAGAAAGCTACTCGCTTGCAGGTAGTCAGCCGCTGGCATAAGTGCAGTGGTGCTGCACGGGCTCCCCCTGGTGGTGGACCGGGGTCTGCAGGTGCTATCATTGACAGCTGAAGCTGCTGTAAACGTAGAAGCTGTCAGGCTCTATTCCCCCAGCTTTGATTGGCTGTGAATGGTGGCAATTTGCATATCTCCCAGGTGTGCCCGCTCTTCACCAGCCACTGCTTTCAGTCACCACAACTAGAAAGCTACTCGCTTGCAGGTAGTCAGCCGCACAGCTCAAGTGCAGAAGTGCTGCACCGGAGCTCCCCCTGGTGGTGGACCTGGGGTCTGCAGGTGCTATCATTAACAGCTGAAGCGCTGTCCATAGAAGCTGTCAGGTCTATTCATGCGCTGATTGGCTGTGAATGGTGGCAATTTGCATATCTCCCAGGTGTGCCCGCTCTTCACCAGCCACTGCTTTCAGTCACCACAACTAAGCTACTCGCTTGCAGGTACTCAGCCGCTGGCAGCGCAAGTGCAGTGGTGCTGCACCGAGCTCCCCCTGGTGGTGGACCCGGGGTCTGCAGGTGCTATCATTGACAGTTGAAGCGCTGTGATCCTGAAGCTGTCAGGCTCTATTCACCCTGCTTTGATTGGCTGTGAATGGTGGCAATTTGCATATCTCCCAGGTGTGCCCGCTCTTCACCAGCCACTGCTTTCCAGTCACCACAACTAGAAAGCTACTCGCTTGCAGGTACTCAACCCCAGGTGGCGCTCAAGTGCAGTGGTGCTGCACGGGCTCCCCTGGTGGTGGACTGCGGGGTCTGCAGGTGCTATCATTGACAGCTGAGCGCTGTAATGGTAGAAGCTGTCAGGCTCTATTCCCCCTTTGATTGGCTGTGAATGGTGGCAATTTGCATATCTCCCAGGTGTGCCCGCTCTTCACCAGCCACTGCTTTCAGTCACCACAACTGAAAGCTACTCGCTTGGTGGTAGTCAGCCGCTGGCGCAAGTGCAGTGGTGCTGCACCGGAGCTCCCCTGGTGGTGGACCCGGGGTCTGCTGGTGCTATCATTGACCAGCTGAAGCTGTCAGGCCTCTATTCTCCCATTGGCTGTGAATGGTGGCAATTTTTGCATATCTCCCAGGTGTGCCTGCTTCACCAGCCACTGCTTTCAGTCACCACAACTAGAAAGCTCAGCCGCCCTTGGCGCAAAGTGCAGTGGTGCTGCACCAGAGCTCCCCTGGGTGGTGGACCCGGGGTCTGCAGGTGCTATCATTGACAGCTGAAGCGCTGTGATGGTGCAAGCTGTCAGGCTCTATTCCCCTGCTTTGATTGGCTGTGAATGGTGGCAATTTGCATATCTCCCAGGTGTGCCCGCTCTTCACCAGCCACTGCTTTCAGTCACCACAACTAGAAAGCTACTCGCTTGCAGGTAGTCAGCCGCTGGCTCTAAGTGCAGTGGTGCTGCACCGAGCTCCCCCCCTGGTGGTGGACCCCGGGGTCTGCAGGTGCTATCATTGACAGCTGAAGCGCTGTGTTCGTAGAAGCTGTCAGGCTCTATTCCCCCCGCTTTGATTGGCTGTGAATGGTGGCAATTTGCATATCTCCCAGGTGTGCCCGTTCTTCTCCAGCCACTGCTTTTCAGTCACCACAACTAGAAAGCTACTGCGCTTGCAGGTAGTCAGCCGCTGGTGGTGCTAGTGCAGTGCTGCTGCACGACACTCCCCTGGTGGTGGACCGGGGTCTGCAGGTGCTATCATTGACAGCTGAAGCTGTCAGAAGCTGTCAGGCTCTATTCCTGGTGCTGCTTTGATTGGCTGTGAATGGTGGCAATTTGCATATCTCCCAGGTGTGCCCGCTCTTCACCAGCCACTGCTTTCAGTCACCACAACTGAAAGCTACTCGCTAGCAGGTAGTCAAAGCTGCGCAAGTGCAGTGGTGCTGCACCGGAGCTCCCCTGGTGGTGGACCCGGGGTCTGCAGGTGCTATCATTGACAGCTGAGAAACTGTCAGGCTCTATTCACCAGCTTTGATTGGCTGTGAATGGTGGCAATTTGCATATCTCCCAGGTGTGCCCGCTCTTCCACCAGCCACTGCTTTCAGTCACCAACTAAAGCTACTCGCTTGCAGGTAGTCAGCCAAGACAAGCGCAAGTGCAGTGGTGCTGCACCGGAGCTCCCCTGGTGGTGGACCCGGGGTCTGCAGGTGCTATCATTGACAGCTGAAGCTGTCAGGCTGTCATTCTCTATTCCCCTTTGATTGGCTGTGAATGGTGGCAATTTGCATATCTCCCAGGTGTGCCCGCTCTTCACCAGCCACTGCTTTCAGTCACCACAACTAGAAAGCTACTCGCTTGCAGGTAGTCAGCCGCACAGCGCAAGTGCAGTGGTGCTGCACCGGAGCTCCCCCTGGTGGTGGACCCGGGGTCTGCAGGTGCTATCATTGACAGCTGAAGCGCTGTGTTCGTAGAAGCTGTCAGGCTCTATTCCCCCGCTTTGATTGGCTGTGAATGGTGGCAATTTGCATATCTCCCAGGTGTGCCCGCTCTTCACCAGCCACTGCTTTCAGTCACCACAACTAGAAAGCTACTCGCTTGCAGGTAGTCAGCCGCACAGCGCAAGTGCAGTGGTGCTGCACGGAGCTCCCCTGGTGGTTGACCCGGGGGTCTGCAGGTGCTATCATTGACAGCTGAAGCGCTGTGTTCCCCCGCTTTGATTGGCTGTGAATGGTGGCAATTTGCATATCTCCCAGGTGTGCCCGCTCTTCACCAGCCACTGCTTTCCAGTCACCACAACTAAAAGCTACTCGCCAGCTGGGTACTCAGCCGCTGGCGCAAAATTGCAGTGGTGCTGCACGGAGCTCCCCTGGTGGTGGACCCGGGGTCTGCAGGTGCTATCATTGACAGCTGAAGCTGTCAGGCTCTCAGCTGTCAGGCTCTATTCACATATCTCCCAGCTTTGATTGGCTGTGAATGGTGGCAATTTGCATATCTCCCAGGTGTGCCCTGGCTCTTCTGCAGCCACTGCTTTCACCGGGGTCACCACTACTAGAAAGCTACTGTGATACAGGTCAGTCATTCCCCGCACAGGCTGCAATGGTGGCAAGTGCAGTGGTGCTGTGCCGGAGCTCCCCTGGTGGTGGACCCACAACTAGGTCTGCAGGTGTCTATCATTGACAGCTGACAGCTCCTGTGATCGTAGAAGCTGTCAGGCTCTATTCACGCCGCTTTGATTGGCTGTGAATGGTGGCAATTTGCATATCTCCCAGGTGTGCCCGCTCTTCACCAGCCACTGCTTTCAGTCACCACAACTAGAAAGCTACTCCGCTCGCTTGCAGGGTGCTCCCCCCTAGGTGCTGGCGCAAGTGCAGTGGTGCTGCACGGGAGCTCCCCTGGTGGTGGACATGGGGTCTGCAGGTGCTATCATTGACCACAACTATTGAAGCGCTGTAATCGTAGAAGCTGTCAGAGCTCTATCATCCTGAAGCTGTCGGCTTTGATTGGCTGTGAATGGTGGCAATTTGCATATCTCCCAGGTGTGCCCGCTCTTCACCAGCCACTGCTTTCAGTCACCACAACTAGAAAGCTACTCGCTACCAGGTACTCAGCCGCACAGCACAAGTGCAGCGGTGCTGCACCGGAGCTCCCCTGGTGGTGGACCCGGGGTCTGCTGGTGCTATCATTGATAGTTGAAGCTGTGATGGTAGAAGCTGTCAGGCTCTATTCCCCCGCTTTGATTGGCTGTGAATGGTGGCAATTTGCATATCTCCCAGGTGTGCCTGCTCTTCACCAGCCACTGCTTTCAGTCACCACAACTAGAAAGCTACTGCACCGAACTTGCAGGTGGATCAGCCGCTGGCGCAAGTGCAGTGGTGCTGCACCGGTGCTCCCCTGGTGGTGGACCCGGGGTCTGCAGGTGCTATCATTGACAGCTGAAGCGTCAAAATGTCAGGCTCTATTCCCCAGCTTTGATTGGCTGTGAATGGTGGCAATTTGCATATCTCCCAGGTGTGCCCGCTCTTCACCAGCCACTGCTTTCAGTCACCACAACTAGAAAGCTACTCGCTTGCAGGTAGTCAGCCGCACAGCACAAGTGCAGTGGTGCTGCACCGAGCTCCCCCCCCCCTGGTGGTGGACCCGGGGTCTGCAGGTGCTATCATTGACAGCTGAAGCGCTGATGATCGTAGAAGCTGTCAGGCTCTATTCCCCAGCTTTGATTGGCTGTGAATGGTGGCAATTTGCATATCTCCCAGGTGTGCCCGCTCTTCACCAGCCACTGCTTTCACTCACCACAACTAGAAAGCTACTCGCTTGCAGGTAGCTCAGCCCCCACAGCGCTCAGTGCAGTGGTGCTGCACTGGAGCTGCTCCCCCCCCTGGTGGTGGACCGGGGTCTGCAGGTGCTATCATTGACAGTTGAGCTGGCTGTAAGCGTGCTGCAGAAGCTGTCAGGCTCTATTCCCCCAGGCTTTCATTGGCTGTGAATGGTGGCAATTTGCATATCTCCCAGGTGTGCCCGCTCTTCACCAGCCACTGCTTTCAGTCACCACAACTAGAAAGCTACTCGCTTGCAGGTACTCAGCCGCTGGCGCAAGTGCAGTGGTGCTGCACGGACTCCCCTGGTGGTGGACCCGGGGTCTGCAGGTGCTATCATTGACAGCTGAAGCGCTGTGTTAGAAGCTGTCAGGCTCTATTCCCCGGCTTTGATTGGCTGTGAATGGTGGCAATTTGCATATCTCCCAGGTGTGCCCGCTCTTCACCAGCCACTGCTTTTCAGTCACCACAACTAGAAAAGCTACTAGCTTTATAGGAATTACTCAACCGCAGCGCAAGTGCAGTGGTGCTGCACGGAGCTCCCCTGGTGGTGGACCCGGGGTCTGCAGGTGCTATCATTGACAGTTGAAGCTGTGATCACTAGAAGCTGTCATTCTATTCACGCGCTTTGATTGGCTGTGAATGGTGGCAATTTGCATATCTCCCAGGTGTGCCCGCTCTTCACCAGCCACTGCTTTCAGTCACCACAACTAGAAAGCTACTCGCTTGCAGGTAGTCAGCCGCACAGCAAGTGCAGTGGTGCTGCACGGGCTCCCCCCCTGTGGTGGACCCGGGGTCTGCAGGTGCTATCATTGACAGCTGAAGCTGTCAGCGTGAAGCTGCCAGGCTCTATTCCCCGCTTTTGATTGGCTGTGAATGGTGGCAATTTGCATATCTCCCAGGTGTGCCCTGCTCTTCACCAGCCACTGCTTTCAGTCACCACAACTAGAAAGCTACTCGCTTGCAGGTACTCAGTGGTGCGCACGGCGCCCTGGTGGTGGAGTGCAGTGGTGCTGCACCGGCGCTCCCCTGGTGGTGGACCCGGGGTCTGCAGGTGCCTGCTATCATTGACAGCTGAAGCGCTGTGCTAGAAGCTGTCAGGCTCTATTCCCACGCTTTGATTGGCTGTGAATGGTGGCAATTTGCATATCTCCCAGGTGTGCCCGCTCTTCACCAGCCACTGCTTTCAGTCACCACAACTAGAAAGCTACTGCTAGCAGGTAGTCAGCCGCTGGCGCAAAGTGCAGTGGTGCTGCACCGGAGCTCCCCCTGGTGGTGGACACGGGGTCTGCAGGTGCTATCATTGACAGCTGAAGCTGTCAGGCTGTTGTCCGGGCTCTATTCCCCCGCTTTGATTGGCTGTGAATGGTGGCAATTTGCATATCTCCCAGGTGTGCCCGCTCTTCACCAGCCACTGCTTTCAGTCACCACAACTAAAAGCTACTCAACTGCTAACAGGTAGTCAGCCGCTGGCAAGCTAAGTGCAGTGGTGCTGCACCGGAGCTCCCCCTGGTGGTGGACTCGGGGTCTGCAGGTGCTATCATTGACAGCTGAAGCTGTCAGGCTCTATTCACGCGCTTTGATTGGCTGTGAATGGTGGCAATTTGCATATCTCCCAGGTGTGCCCGCTCTTCACCAGCCACTGCTTTCAGTCACCACAACTAAAAGCTACTACGCTTGCAGGTACTCAGCCGCACAAGCGCCAAGTGCAGTGGGTGCTGCACCGGAGCTCCCCTGGTGGTGGACCCGGGGTCTGCAGGTGCTATCATTGACAGCTGAAGCGCTGTAATCGTAGAAACTGTCAGGCTCTATTCCCCGTGCTTTGATTGGCTGTGAATGGTGGCAATTTGCATATCTCCCAGGTGTGCCCGCTCTTCACCAGCCACTGCTTTCAGTCACCACAACAGAAAAGCTACTGGCTTGCAGGTAGTCAGCCGCTGGCGCCAGTGCAGTGGTGCTGCACCGAGCTCCCCTGGTGGTGGACCCGGGGTCTGCAGGTGCTATCATTGACAGCTGAAGCGCTGTGTTGGTAGGGTCAGGCTCTATTCCCCGCTTTGATTGGCTGTGAATGGTGGCAATTTGCATATCTCCCAGCTGTGCCCGCTCTTCACCAGCCACTGCTTTCAGTCACCTGGTGCTGCAAGCTACTCCCTAGCAGGTACTCAGCCGCTGGCCGCAAAGTGCAGTGGTGCTGCACATATCTCCAGGAGCTCCCCTGGTGGTGGACCGGGGTCTGCAGGTGCTCATTGATCATTGATAGCTGAAGCTGTCAGGCTCTATTCACGCCGCTTTGATTGGCTGTGAATGGTGGCAATTTGCATATCTCCCAGGTGTTGCCCGCTCTTCACCAGCCACTGCTTTCAGTCACCACAAACTAAAAGCTACTCGCTTGCAGGTAGTCAGCCGACAGCATAAGTGCAGTGGTGCTGCACCGAGCCCCCTGGTGGTGGACCCGGGGTCTGCAGGTGCTATCATTGACAGCTGAAGCTGTCAGCGTAGAAGCTGTCAGGCTCTATTCCCCTTTGCCGCTTGGCTGTGAATGGTGGCAATTTGCATATCTCCCAGGTGTGCCGCTCTTCACCAGCCACTGCTTTCCAGTCACCACAACTAGCCGCACAGCGCACCCAGTGGTGCTGCGGGCGCCTGGTGGTGGACGCTGGCGCAAGGTGCAGTGGTGCTGCGGACTCCCCCTGGTGGTGGACCCGGGGTCTGCAGCCACTGCTATCATTGAACAGCTGAAGCAGGTAGTCAACCGCACGGTTAAGTGCAGTGGTGCTGCAAGCTGTCACCCGGGGTCTCTATTCCCCGTCTTTGATTGGCTGTGAATGGTGGCAATTTGCATATCTCCCAGGTGTGCCTGCTCTTCACCAGCCACTGCTTTCAGTCACCACAACTAGAAAGCTACTCGCTTGCAGGTAGTCAGCCGCTGCAGCTGCAAGTGCAGTGGTGCTGCACTGTCGAGCTCCCCCCTGGTGGTGGACCCGGGGTCTGCAGGTGCTATCATTGACAAGCCGACAGCTGAAAGCTGTCAAGCTCTATTCCCCAGGTTTTGATTGGCTGTGAATGGTGGCAATTTGCATATCTCCCAGGTGTGCCCGTTCTTCACCAGCCACTGCTTTCAGTCACCACAACAACTGAAAGCTACTAGCTCTATTGCAGGTACTCAGTCCGCTCTTCTAGCGCAAAGTGCAGTGGTGCTGCAATCGAGCTCCCCTGGTGGTGGACCCGGGGTCTGCAGGTGCTATCATTGACAGCTGAAGCGCTGTGATCGTGAAGCTGTCAGGCTCTATTCACGCCGCTTTGATTGGCTGTGAATGGTGGCAATTTGCATATCTCCCAGGTGTGCCCCTCTTCACCAGCCACTGCTTTCAGTCACCACAACTAGAAAGCTACTCCCTTGCAGGTGCTATCTCCAGCCAAGACCAGCCCTCAGTGCAGTGGTGCTGCACCGGAGCTCCCCCACCTGGTGGTGGACTCGGGGTCTGCAGGTGCTATCATTGACAGCTGAAGCTGTCAGGCTCTATTCAGGCTCTATTCGTGCTTTTGATTGGCTGTGAATGGTGGCAATTTGCATATCTCCCAGGTGTGCCTGCTCTTCACCAGCCACTGCTTTCAGTCACCACAACTAGAAAGCTACTCGCTTGCAGGTGGTCAGCCGCATAAGCGCAAGTGCAGTGGTGCTGCACCGGGCTCCCCCTGGTGGTGGACCCGGGGTCTGCAGGTGCTATCGTTGACAGTTGAAGCTGTAATCATTGTAGAAGCTGTCAGGCTCTATTCACGATTGGCTGTGAATGGTGGCAATTTGCATATCTCCCAGGTGTGCCCGCTCTTCACCAGCCACTGCTTTCCAGTCACCACAACTAAAAGCTACTCGCTTGCAGGTAGTCAGCCGCACAGCGCAAGTGCAGTGGTGCTGCACCGGAGTTCCCCTGGTGGTGGACCCGGGGTCTGCAGGTGCTATCATTGACAGCTGACTGTCAGCTGTGATTGTAGAATGGTGGCTGTCGGAAGGCTCTAAAGTTCAACTAGAAAGCTTTTGATTGCCGCTGGCGCATAAGTGCAATGGTG
>JAHFZB010000071.1:163500-205745 GCA_036884735.1 Huso huso | reverse complement strand
TGAAACTGACAGCAACTATTGAAGTCAGTGCTGAGGATGATGACTGGGAAAGCAAAAGAAACGACCAGATAAAAATATTGTAAACGCACCAAAAACACTTTGATGAACACACTTGATTTTGGAAATAATGGAATCTGCGAAGCCTAGACAACCTTACTAATGAGTTGCATCTCTGGCCCAGATTTCAAGAAAACAAGATGTAAATAACACGGAAAGCCATTGGAGAAACAGGAGGGACGGATTGAACATCTGGAGGATGGCGCAGCTTTCGATGTGAACAAGTAAATCTTGAAGGTAGATTTTTGTACTTTTATAATTGTAGTCTCTCTCAAAATAGGACAGTGTTTTTAATCTGTTGGTGGCTGACGGTATTTCGTTTTGATCGCCCTTTGCTAGTAATGTACTAGTATTGAGCCAACAATCCATATTTGTTCACTGGATTGAAAGCTAAAAACTCTTACTGTTGTCAAATTAGACCACATGGAATACTTTGGTTTCTGATTGGCCATACAGTATGTATTTTGAAATGAACCAATAGTACTTAAGTTACAATGAACTTTAATCGGGTCATTGAAAAAAATAAATATTGATTTGCAGGCATGAACGCACACAGGAAATAAAATGAGTTAAAGACTAGGCTTTTAGTTTTTTTAAATATGTAATTTTTTTATCCCAAAGACAGACTGCAGTAACCGCCCAACTCTTTATATGGCATTTAAACAACAGGGTTTATTTATAATGTACATATTTAATATGTAAATTAGTCATTATTATTTATTATTTATTTCTTAGCAGACACCCTTATCCAGGGCGACTTACAGTCATAAACAAAAATACATTTCAAGAATAGTCATGTGTGCTCTAAACGCTCTGTCACAGCACATCGTCTGGTGTTAGCGATTAAACGTTGATTACATGACAAAAGTTTACAATAGATTGGCAAATGGTACTAAATAAAATGCGTTGTCCGCAGTTTCAGAATTTTTGTCGCGTACCCCAGTTTGAAAACTACTGCATTAGAAGAAACCACATTACCAACAGATACAGTTTAATAGTCGTTGCCATTGTCCTGACTGGTAAATTCTTACCTTCCAGCTGCCCCTTTATTTTGACAATTTCCATATAAAAATGGCATTTTTTTGACATTTTTCATTCTTAGCCCCCAAGTAAATATTTTGGACAGTTTTCAAAACAATTTTTGCTTTATTTATACAACACACGTCGATGTTGTTGATATAAGAACATAAGAAAGTTTACAAACGAGAGGAGGCCATTCAGCCCATCTTGCTCGTTTGGTTGTTAGTGGCTTATTGAAGGATCCCAGGGCGTCAACTTCACTAACATTACTGGAGAGTTGGTTCCAGACCATCACAATTCTCTATGTAAAAAAGTGCCTCCTATTTTCTGTTCTGAATGCCCCTTTATGTAATCTCCATTTGTGACCCCTGGTCCTTGTTTCTTATTTTCTGGTCAAAGAAGTCCCCTGGGTCGACATTGTCTATACCTTTAGGATTTTGAATGTTTGAATCAGATCGCCGCGTAGTCTTCTTTGTTCAAGACTGAATAGATTTAGTTCTTTTATCCTGTCTGCATACGACATGCCTTTTAAACCCGGGATAATTGTGGTTGCACTAAGAGCAGCATATCCTTTTTGTAACGAGGTGAACAGAACTGAAAACAATATTCTAGGTGAGGTCTTACTAATGCATTGTAAAGTTTTAACATTACTTCCCTTGATTTAAATTCAACACTTCTCACAATATATCTGAGCATCTTGTTGGCCTTTTTTATAGCATCCCCACATTGTCTAGATGAAGACATTTCTGAGTCAACATAAAAACACCTAGGTCTTTTTCATAGTTCCCTTCTTCAATTTCAGTATCACCCATATGATATTTATCATGCACAATTTTATTGCCTGCATGCAATACTTTACTCTTCTCTCTATTAAATTTCATTTGCCATGTGTCTGCCCAGTTCTGAATGCTGTCTAGATCATTTTGAATGACCTTTGCTGCTGCAACAGTGTTTGCCACTCCTCCTATTTTTGTGTTGTCTGCAAATTTCACGAGTTTGCTTACTATACCAGAATCTAAATCATTAATGTAGATTAGGAATAGCAGAAGACCTAATACTGATCCCTGTGGTACACCACTGGTTACCTTGCTCCATTTTGAGGTTTCTCCTCTAATCAGTACTTTCTGTTTTCTACCTGTTAACCACTCCCTAATCCATGTGCATGCATTTCCTTGAATCCCTACGGCGTTCAGTTTGAGAATTAATCTTTTATGCGGGACTTTGTCATAAGCTTTCTGGAATTCTAAATAAACCATGTCGTATGCTTTGCAGTTATCCATTTTCAATGTTGCATCTTCAGAAAAGTCAAGCAGGTTAGTTAGACACGATCTCCCTTTCCTAAAACCATGCCGACATTCTCACAGGATATTGTTACCATATAGGTAATTTTCCATTTTGGATCTTATTATAGTTTCCATAAGTTTACATATAATAGAAGTCAGGCTTATTGGTCTGTAATTACCTGGTTCGGTTTTGTCTCCCTTTTTGTGGATCGGTATTACGTTTGCTATTTTCCAGTCTGTCGGTACAACGCGTCTCAGGAGACTATTGCATGATCTTGGTTAGCTGTTTGTAAATAACTTCTTTCATTTCTTTGAGTATTATTGGGAGGATCTCATCGGCCCAGGTGATTTGTTTATTTTAAGAGCTCCTAGTCCCTTTAACACTTCTGCCTGTGTTATGCTAAAGTTATTTAAAACTGGATAGGAACAGGTCGACATGTGGGGCATGTTGTCCGTGTCCTCCTTTATAAAAACTTGTGAAAAGTAATCATTTAATATATTTGCTATTTTTTTTTCTTTGTCTACGATTTTGCCATTTGTGTCTCTTAGACATTTAACCTCCTCTTTGAATGTTCTCTTGCTGTTATAATATTGGAAATATATTTTGGATTTGGTTTTAGCCCCCTTAGCAATATTGATTTCTATCTCTCTCTTGGCCTTTCTTACTTCCTTTTTGACTTGTGTTTGCAATTCCAAGTCTGTGTACTTTGTTTTTGGTCCCTTTTAAACGCTCTGTAAAGTGCCTTTTTTCGCTGAATATTTTTTTAAATTGATCTATTAAACCATTTTGGCCATTTTGTTTTATATTTAGATTTGTCTACTTTTGGGATGTAATTGTTTTGCGCCTCTCGTACCATTTTTAAAAAACAGCCATCCTTTTTCTGTGGATGTTTTCTCTATTTTACTCCAATCTACTTCTGTTAGTCTATGTTTCATACCTTCATAGTTTGCTTTTCTTTAGTCATTAATTTTGGTGTTTTAAAAAACACTTCAAATGAGACAATGTTGTGGTCTGAATTTGCCAATGGTTCTCTGACCTCCGTTTTAGTTATTCTGTCTTCGTTATTTGAAAGGACTAAATCAAGGCATGCCTCCCCTCTAGTCGGTGTCTTGACAAATAGCGTTAGGAGCAGTCATTTGTCATTTCCAACATTTCAATTTTGTACGTCGTGCTCCCCACCGGGTTCTCCCATTTTATACGGGGGAAGTTGAAATTATTATTATCCACCATTAGTATGGCTTCTCCTTTTCTACACGCATTTTCCTATACAGTGTGTACCCACTAATATTATATTCGTCTCCATCACTCTAAGACAACCATGTTTCTGTAACACCTATCACATCATAGTTACTTTTTAGTGCAGTAGCTTCAAGTTCTAACATTTTGTTTCTGAAACTTCTAGCATTAAGATAAATACATTTAATAGTTGTCTTACCTGAGTTGTTGCCCTTGTTTTGATGTGGTCTCCCTTCTGTTTTTTTGTTTTCTCCCCCCTTCCTTTCTAGTTTAAATGCTTCTTGACTTCCTCAAGGATCTTTTCTCCGAGTAGATTGGTCCCCTTTCTGTTTAAGTGCAGTGTGTCCCACCTATATAGATATTCCTTGTTGTAGAATGTGCTCCAATGTTCAAGAAAGGTGAAGCCTTCCTGTATGCACCACGATTTCAGCCATGCATTTTGATTTTGTATTTCCAGCTGTCCATATGGTCTTTGCAAGGTGCCGGCAGTATCCCAGAAAATACCACAGTTTTGGTCTTGTCTTTTAATTTCCTTCCTAGCTCTTTTGAATTTGTTTTGCAGGGATCTTGGCCTGTCTCTTCCAATGTTGTTTGTACCGATGTGGACGACTAATACCGGGTCGTCTCCTGTTAGTTCTAGGAGCCTGTCCACTTTCTCAGTGATGTGCCTGACTGAGGCTCCTGGAAAGCAGAACACTGTTGTAGTAAAGGGGTCCAAACTGCAAACTGAACTTGCTGTGTTTTTCAATATGGAGTCCCCAACAATCATGACCTCCTTTTTTGCTGCCTGGCCAGCACTGTTTATTAGTGTCCTGGATGTTGTTTCTTTCATTCTCTTGATGTTGGTTTTGGTCATCTAAATGTTGAAGTGGCTCAAATTTGTTGGATGTTTGGATTTCTGGTGGTTGTGTTTGACGAAGTTTCTTTTTTTCCCTGCTTCTGCCTATCTGAACCCAGCTGTTTCGACTCTCTTCCATCTCCCTGGTGGCTTTCAGTCCGCTAGGGGTGCAGACTTCCATGAATTGTGGGTGTGTCAGCTCCTCAAGCTCCTGTTGCTGTCTCATTTCCTCCAGCTCCATTTCTAACAGACTTACTCATAGACTTCATAACAGACTTAATATATTTGCTAAAATAGCAAATATATTAAATGATTACTTTTCACAGGTTTTTACAAAGGAGGACGGACAACATGCCCGACATGTCGACCTGTTCCTATCCAATTTTAAATAACTTTAGCATAACAGAGGCAGAAGTGTTAAAGGGACTCGGAACTCTAAAACAAACAAATCCCCTGGGCTGGATGAGATCCTCCCAATGGTACTCAAAGAAATTAAAGAAGTTATTTACAAACCGCTAACCAATATCATGCAACAGCCTCTTTACACAGGGGTTGTACCGACAGACTGGAAAATAGCAAACGTAATACCAACGTAATAACAACCTGTCACAGATGGTTCTGGCACGTCCCTTTTGTGCTACAAGTCATTAAATCATTTTGCATGGAAGGCCTCGGTTGCAAGGGTGTGCGGTTCTTTGATGGACCCAGATTCAGTTAAAATGTTTTTGCTAACTAATGATGGGAATGGGACTGTAGAGACGGAAGCTTTGCTAACAAGATTTAAGTTTTTGCAGATATCAGGCTTTTAAAGACACACCTGTGGTGGCTTTGACAGACTCACCGAGAGCAGAAACTGACCCAGGACTGTGACAGCTTCTGGAAGCAGGCTGATCTTTGGGATGCAAATTGAACATTTGTGAAACTGCATGTGTGTTAAAATGTTGTAATAACTGTACTGTGTTTTAAAGAATATAAAGCCAGAATAAATACTAAACACATTGTTAAAGCACACTGTTCATACAAAAAGTTACAATCTGCTATGTATTAACCTATAGTCATGTTAGAGCATTCTACATTCCTGTTTAGTCTATTATAACCTTGAGCAGAAAGGCAGATGTTTCTTATTTAGAGAAGTAAGCTTGATCTGAAAGTAGTCTTTAAGCTAAACACACGTTAATAATTCAAACAGAATATAAGTCTAAATGTTTTATTTTAACAGAAGAACTGTTAAGTTTGAAACTAAGAGAATTTATAGTGTAGAAATTAACTTAAAATAAAAACTTCAGTCAAAGCAGAATGGTACAAGTCTGTGTCAAGCATATAGTAGGCTTGCCAAAGAGAAGGCAATTAATCTTCGTAACCTTTGCTTGCAGTACCAGACAGAGTTTTAATGTTTGGGGGGTTTGAAATCCAAGGTTGCTAATAATGAGTGATCTTTTACATATAAGAAATATCTTCTGGTACCAAGAAAGAATAACATCAGTTCAAAAGTTCACCTTACATATTTCGGAGATGTAGGAGAGGTGGACTAGGGGATGATGGGGAGTTGCCGGGTGTTTTGGGAATGTTGTTGACTTGAGGGATAGGAGCTGTTAAGGCTGATTTAATGTTTAAGAAAGGTATCAAACGTCCGCTGGCAAATGTTTGGGATGAAACTGTTGTAGCTCTTCTTCATATGTACAATTAATTGACAGATACTTTTAGAATGATTTTTAGATTTAAGTAAACAATTAGCCATCTGTTAAAATCAGTAAAAGGATAAAGTAATTTGTTAACACATACTATGATATGTACCAGTTAGTAATTGTTATGCACATCTCTGTGATTTAGTTGTGTGTCAGGGGCAACTGAATGAAATCATTCCAGTATATATTTTTTTGCTGACGGGGAGGGGGGGAAACATAAATGAATGAAAGCAATTATTTCTTTAGAATTGCAATTATTTTCTTTTAGAATTTTTACATTCATTTTCGACACGATCCCAGACTCTCATTTGGGATCTCATTTAACAATGTTGGTTTTCAAATTCTCTGTGTAAAAAAAAGTTGTTCTGAATCTGCAACTCCAGGACCCTGTCCTTTTTCTTTTTCAAGTCAAAGATGCAAACATAAAGGACGTGAGTAAACCTGATTTTGTTGATCATGAAACACACGCTCTTGTCTTCATCTACAAATAATGCCTCAATTTTACAATATTTGATCAAGCTCTATCCAACTGATCCTGCTTTGAAGCAAGATCAAAGCAGGATCAGATTTTGAGCCGAAACTGAGTTCAGGATCAGCGCTGATCCTTATAGTACAACCCAATATGTCACAGGAGCAAGACAGCAGCCTGGATCCAGGATCGGATCCCGTTAGTACAACCGGCCCCAGGGTCAAGCTAAGATCTCAAAAAAGTAATTTTGAAGGACTAGTTTTGTTTGCGATTGTTGTCAAATTATAATTCCGTCCCTGTTTTTCTAATTGACTGACTGATTAGAAATACTAAAATAAACTAAAATTAGATTAATGTAAATTCAGCAGTATTAAGAGTTTAACAGTTATGGATGATTGATTGATTGTTGATGTCCTTTTTTTGTTGTTTTTTTTGTCCCTGTGAATGTTTTATTAAGATCTGACCCAGTCCAGTTAATTTAAATGGACCGTTTCAGTTTCTCATGCGAACACAAACTCAGTCCTTACCCTGCCCGCAAGAACTCATCATTCACAATGGTCTTCAGGGAGACACAGACACGAGGAGGGAGCTTCCTAAAGGACGGTGCGACAGCTGGCCTGATATCTGCAGAGAGGGTGAGAGATAAAGAAAACATGACTTGTTACAGGGATGGAAATAAGAGCAGTTTCACACAGTCCAGATTTTACTAGGAGCCTGATTAGCCACAGTGTATATAGGTAACAATCACTTTAGGTGTGTGTGTCTTATTAAACTCACAGTAAAACTAAATATTTTAGCCCTGTGGGTGGTTGTTATGGAGCTGACAACTATGCCCGCAGAGCTGTGCTCGTGTGCCCGCTAGTGCAGCTAAGATAATCTGCTATAACGCAATACTGATGAATTGGGAGGGGAATTTAAGTCATTAAAATCTACAACTCTACTACTCTGTGCCCTCAGTCTCTGCTTCTATGCCGTTTGATAACCCTGTATTTTAATGTAATTTTATTTCATATTTTGAAATAAGACTGTAATAAGCTCATTACAGTCAAATTTAAACCGAAATAAGAACATAATAAGTTACTGGACAAATCCTTAGACCTAGTTTAATAGCAGCAATAACCTAGCATCATCTTCTAGAATAAATGTCAACATCTTAACAATATACATACATACACTGCTGTGCAAAAGTCTAGCAAAGTTACATTTTTTTACTGTGATGCATTATGAGTATCAACAATTTAATCAAAGCCTCCACTAGTGTTTTCTAATATTATAACAACTTTGACTTGCATAAAGAAGGAAAAACATTGAGTGAAATAGCATCACTTGATTTTCAAGGTGTGGTATCCGAAGCATAATCAACAAGTACAGAGAAATGTCATCTGTAATTGACAAACCCAGGACTGGAAGACCCAAAAAGCTGTCTAACAAGGATGAGCAATACTTGAAGATAATATCCTTAAGGAATAGAAAGAAGACAAGCGTTGAATTGACAACAGAACTGGTAGAAGGCACAAGCGTCGTTGTCCATCAAATCAACAGTACGAAGGTCACTCTTGAAATCAGGACTTAAAGGATGTGTTAAGAACATTACTAAAAGGCTAAAATGTGCACAAGAACACAGAAATTGGACTATAGAACAATGGTCAAAGGTGCTTTGGACTGTTGATGGATAGACAACGACACCTGTGCCTTCTGCCAGTTCTGTTATCAATTCAACGCTTGTCTGTGTTTTCAGTTTGCGTAACGACCAAAAAATAATAATAATCCTTTGAAACATTGTTGATTATTCCTTTATGTGAGAAATTGGTTTGCTTAAAATACTCGTTTCAGCTCTCAATATTCTTCAATGGGTTGGTTGTGACAGCATGTTCTTTAGTTTGGTGCATGCAATGTATGCGACACGGAGACGAGATTGAACTTCACTGAACTTTATTAGCACATTCCCCCGTTGATGGATGAGACTAGATCCTGGGTGCGCCCGATACACAGCTCTGCAACAACCAACACCGTTGCAGATCTTTATTATTACACCATAACAAGCTGGGTTAAATAAATAAATCGTTCAGACGAAGAACAGTAATGTGTATTGCAAACAGTTTTGAGCTATTCAATCTTTTTTATTTCAAGGTCTTTAGAAAAAAGTCCAAAGTCCCACAATTTTACAACAATCCTTTTGTATGCTTCAGTTTCCCATAGATAGATTTTCATATAGTATGTAGGTTTTAAAATATAAAATGTGGGACACAGTACATGTCCAGTTTTACTTGCAATAAGTGGAAAAACGTTTATGTTGTATATTCCTTAACTATGGAACAACAGTGACAAACGGGTTTTCCAGTTATTCTTACAAGCACACGTGTAATCAAGTGTAAGTCTTTTAATGGTGCAACAACCATATATATATATATCGGAACAAGGACAACAAAAGCAAAACTCCACAATCACATCACAGGAAAGTTTATTAGAATATTTAAAATGTGAGATGACGCACGTTATTAGTATAGCTTTTTTAGTAATCAATAAGTAACCATATTACTTTAACTACAAATAATACAATACAACTCACATGCAGAAACTACTACTATGCAGTAGGCTACGATTGAAATAAAAAAAATGTTTAGAAAACCTAATATTTATGCTATTTTTGAAAGAAGAATAAAAATAGCACTAATTAATAATCGTAGGCCATTCTTAATGTTTTGAAAGGTAAAAGCAGGTTTCTCAGTCAGACAGAAACAATAACACTATGGCAAAAATCTAGTTTCCCCTCTGTGGAATGGCGTCCATGCGTTGCTAGGGCCCTATGACGCAGACTCTGCATCTACCTACTGACAACCACAATACAATATAGAATATTATATATGCTGCCAACTACTTCCACAAAGTGTATGCATGTGCTTGACTTTGTCAAAGATATTCTACTTAACATTTGCCCTGAACAACCTGACCATTCCAAATGGCATCAAACCGTTGTAGATCATAACATTAGCACCAGCAGGCCCTCTACCACGGTTGCTGAGTCAGACAGTCCAGATGGCGGAACTGCCGTTAATTCCAACGTAACGGTAACCTTAGCGACCAGTGACTGTGAAAGTGTTGACAACACTGAGGATATCACTGACAGTGTCACCGTTGTTGCTAAAAGCAAAGCAGTCACTGTCCCAGGAAATACAAAAAAAAAACTGTAAATTAGGTGTGGATCCTGCCTGGAAATCCCTGGCTGCTTGTGACTGATGATCAGTCTGGTAAATCTAGTAGATCTAACAGTTAATTACCAATACCTTGTAGATCTAGATTTCTTTGAAAAAAAAAAAAAAAAAAAAAACAACATTAGACTTCAACAATTACAATGCTAACTTTTGATCTAGTCTAGGCCTATACATTGTACATTTAGTTTTAAATTTAATCGAACCATATTGTGGACAGTGGTGTAAGGTCGAAATTAAATTAAGGCCTGACTGATATGACTAAGATAAGTCTAAGTTACACACAAAAAAATTGTCTTTTTAGGATTGTTGTGCAACATGTGCATAGCACATCATCCTCCAAGGAATGGAGGTATCAAGGTTTGGAGAGATGTGCCATGTACTACCCTTATCATACAGTCTGAACAGGCATGCAAAATCACACCAGCACCAACAGGCCTTGGCTATGGCAGAGAAGAGCGGTGGCATAATGCTGTCTTTCAAGCACTACATGAGCTTGGACAGGATGGCATTCCTTGCAGCTCTGCAAGTAATGTATTGGCTGACAAAGAATTAAGTGGCCCACACCACCAGGTTTGCCAGCCTCCTAGGTATGATGCAGGGTCTGGGCCAGTCATACCTCAGCCACCTAAACAAGGCAGTTTTTTCAGAAAATGACAATTTTATCTTATTCTGTCTAATTAGGCAATCTGGAATTTCTAATATATTAGAATGTATTAAGTGAATGAACCGCCAATTATTTGTAAAGTTGTGACCTATTACTTGCAGGGAGGAAATGCCAAGTACACCTCAGAAAAGATCATGTGGGAGATGGTGAAGGTCTTGTCTGATGTGCCACGCCATCACATCCTGCACACTTTGCGCAGCAGCAGTGTTCGCGCTAGGCCGCGCCATTGCGCCAATGCCCCCCTGAAATAAAAAATGTCCCGCTGAATTTCTCTTAACGCGCCCGTGTGTACCCCTTCCCAGACCAGACGCAATACCAAATCGCAGTAAATTAATGCATTTTCTATTAACATGACATGTGTGACGACAGGCTAATCTTTTTTACTTGTTGGTTTACACTTGCGTTTTCATAATTAAACTCCCGTGCCATTATTCTCCAGTCCAGTAGAATGCGCTCACACCCTCCCCGGTTACAGTCAGATTCACAGTAAAGCCTGGACGACAGCATCAGGTTTGTTAACAACATGGCCCTGCGCAAATATAACCTTGTATCCCTGTTATACCCGACCATTACTTTTGGAAGAACAAGTAATCAGCTTTGGCAGTGACTGTTGAAATGTAAGCTGTTATATTTGTGCTTAAAAATACTGTGAAATTCATCCGCTGTTAACTTATCTATTTGCTAGACAAAATATCTGTATGATGTTTGGAGATATGGAGTGACCTAGCAAGTGAATGGGAGAAATTTGAACTTCTGCGTACTGCAATACAGTTTATAGACGAAGTGCAGTGATACGAAAACCGCATCGATTTAAAAAAAAGTAGCATACTGTAACGTTATAAAATATGTGAAATGTGTCTTTCTATGACAAAAAATGAAACAATTCCGGGCCATAATAATTCAGTATGTGTTAAGCACCATCTGTCTCGGCCATTTTGTCAATTGGCCTGTTGATTAAAAAAAAAAAAAAAATGATTAAAAAAAAAAAAAATATATATATATATATATATATATATATATATATATATATATCAGTGTATGTGATTTTATACAGCATTGAGATAACACCACTGAATCGGAATGACGGAAATTATTATGTAATACAGTTCACGTGCAGTCACGGTTTTGGTAAGTAGCATTTTCAAAACCATATCATTATGTGCAGTATTAAAATGTAGCAAATCCACAAAACCAACGAAATACATATTGTATTATATTGATATTTTATTTTTAGTGTTCTGTGTAACACGGGCCATCGTTTAACCTTGAAAAAAACTAAATACAGTACCTGAAGCAGACACGCGTTTATCATGAAATAAACAAATCCCCTGGGCCGGATGAGATCCTCCCATAATACTCAAAGAAATTAAAGAAGTTATTTACAAACAGCTAACCAAGATCATGCAACAGTCTCTTGAGACGGATTGTGCATGATAAATATCATATGGGTGATACTGAAATTGAAGGAGGGAACTATGAAAAAGACCTAGGTGTTTTTATGTTGACTCAGAAATGTCTTCATCTAGACAATGTGGGGATGCTATAAAAAAAAGCCAACAAGATGCTCTGATATATTGTGAGAAGTGTTGAATTTAAATCAAGGGAAGTAATGTTAAAACTTTACAATGCATTAGTAAGACCTCACCTAGAATATTGTTTTCAGTTCTGTTCACCTCGTTACAAAAAGGATATTGCTGCTCTTAGTGCAACCACAATTATCCCGGGTTTAAAAGGCATGTCGTATGCAGACAGGCTAAAAGAACTAAATCTATTCAGTCTTGAACAAAGAAGACTACGCGGCGATCTGATTCAAACATTCAAAATCCTAAAAGGTATAGACAATGTCGACCCAGGGGACTTCTTTGACCTGAAAATAAGAAACAAGGACCAGGGGTCACAAATGGAGATTAGATAAAGGGGCATTCAGAATAGAAAATAGGAGGCACTTTTTTACATAGAAATTGTGAGGGTCTGGAACCAACTCCCAGTAATGTTGGTGAAGTTGACGCCCTGGGATCCTTCAATAAATATGAGATGCTGGGAAATAACCACTAACAACCAAACGAGCAAGATGGGCTGAATGGCCTCCTCTCGTTTGTAAACTTTCTTATGTTCTTATATCAAAAACATCGAAATGTGTTGTATAAATAAAGCAAAAAAATTGTTTTGAAAACTGTCCAAAATATTTACTTGGGGGCTAAGAATGAAAAATGTCAAAAAAAATGCCATTTTTATATGGAAATTGTCAAAATAAAGGGGCAGCTGGAAGGTGTTTTTATGTTCAGGACAATGGCATTTAAATACAACTATTAAACTGGATCTGTTGGTAATGTGGTTTCTTCTAATGCAGTAGTTTTCAAACTGGGGTACGCGACAAAAATTCTGAAACTGCGGACAACGCATTTTATTTAGTACCATTTGCCAATCTATTGTAAACTTTTGTCATGTAATCAACGTTTAATCGCTAACACCAGACTGATGTGCTGTGACAGAGCGTTTAGAGCACACATGACTATTCTTGAAATGTATTTTTGTTTATAACTGTGTCACCCTGGATAAGGGTGTCTGCTAAGAAATAAATAATAAATAATAATGACTAATTTACATATTAAATATGTACATTATAAATAAACCCTGTTGTTTAAATGCCATATAAAGAGTTAGGCGGTTACTGCAGTCTGTCTTTGGGATAAAAAAAATTACATATTTTAAAAAAAAAAAGCCTAGTCTTTAACTCATTTTATTTCCTGTGTGCGTTCATGCCTGCAAATCAATATTTATTTTTTCAATGACCCGATTAAAGTTCATTGTAACTTAAAACTATTGGTTCATTTCAAAATACATACTGTATGGCCAATCAAAAACCAAAGTATTGCCATGCGGTCTAATTTGACAAGCCCTTACCCGTCTGGTGTGAGTAAGAGTTTTTAGCTTTCAATCCAGTGAACAAATATGGATTGTTGGCTCAATACTAGTACATTACTAGCAAAGGGCGATCAAAACGAAATACCGTCAGAGATTAAAACACCCAAAATGTCTTGCGACTGAAGCTCTCTCCAATTTCCTGCCACCAACAGTGATTTGTGTGGTAACAAGCAGGGACATCCATCACATTGTTAGGTAAGCGTTTTATTATTGTTTTTTTTGATTAGCATCAGTACTGTATGTTTTAGTCACCAAGAATTAAAAAATGCCAATAATATGTTTTCGTAATGACGTCAGCTGTAGAGATGCGTGGATAAAGGGGCTTTGCCGTCTTTTCTGTAATTTTATTATCAATAATCAGTGCCATTTGCTCTCACGGAATAGTCCCATGTCATTTCTGAGTGACTGAGTTTAGCACGGAGGCTTCGTTGATTTTAATTAATTAGTAATTACAATAAAATGATGTTTCCAACAACTAGAAACCTGTTTGATGGACTATTTTTATCCAAAAGTAAATATAATATATATTTTCTGTTATAATACTGTAACTTTTATAATTGTATCCATCACACACTCCAAGGCTTGTGTGTTTTGTTGTATCATGTTCTTGTACAGATCATATTTTTTCTGTTTTCATTTTATTATGACTGTATCTCAGATGGGGGTACGCAGTGGACTACATTTTTTGGAAAGAGGTACAGCTTAAAAAGATTGAAAACCCCTGTTCTAATGTGATCTGGTACAATGAATGTCCTCTACTCAGCAATGCACCAGCATCACTGTGACACATTTCCCAATATTTTCCCAAAAAGTGACAGTGAGTAGTGTAGAGACACCTTGGTTGTACTACAGTTTTACAGTTTTATTTTTTGTTCTTCAGAAACAAAACGTCAGTAAACTCTGCTGGCATATTTAAAAATAAACAAAAATAAGAAATGTTGGGGGGCTCCCGGGTGGCGCATCCAGTAAAGGCGCTCCTCGCAGGATATATAGCCTGGAGATCGCAGGTTCGAATCCAGGCTATGTCACTATGGGGAGGGAGGGAGGGAGGGTTTAGGTCGGCAGGGGAATCCACGGTTCACCGCGCATCAGCGACCCCTATGGCCGATAGGCCGCCTGTGGCTCTGCAGCGGAGCCGCCAGATCTGTGTTGTCCTCCGGCACTATAGGTCTGGTGGCATTGCTGTGGATCTGCAGTGCGAAAAATGACGGCTTGGAAGGAGCACGTTTCGGAGGACGCGTGTTCCAGCCTCCGTTTCCCGAGTCGGCGGGGGGGGTTGCGAGCGGTGAGCCGGGGATACAGATAATAATTGGGCATGCTAAATTGGGTGAAAACCGGGGTAAAAATAATTGGCGACGTGTAATCGACCTTACACAGTCCTATTTTGGAGAGAGATGTAATTATCCGTTGTATTTTCTAAGGTCACAACCACACACAAGTTGTTTTCATTTGAGAGTTGGATAAGTTGTTCTTTGACTTGTAAAGCCTTGAGGCCAGGGAGTTTCTTCATTGGGTTCAAGCAACATATGATTGTTCAATTGGAAAGCCTTGTTCATTCTCCCACTTTGCACTTCACTAAATTGTACGGTTGGGAATAACAATAGCTTGTCGCCCTGGTCTCTATTCCTAGTAAGGAATTATGTGTGCCGTCTTGTTTCTTGAACAAACTGAGCGCAAGCTTTGCACACACTGCATGATAAATACTCCTGTGTCTATTGACAGACAGATCAGCACCAATTTTTCAATTACATTGAGCATTAGCTAGGTTTCTCCTTCTTGATACTCATCAACAAGTCTCATTTCAGTTTCTGGTATTTGTTTTTCCAATCTATTGATGCCTTAGACCCATGTACCCCCAACACCAATGTAGTTTGTCCTCCTAATGAGCATTGTACTAAACATCTCTACTTTCTTGAAAGAGAGCTGCTTGTATAGTACTGATTCATATGTCTCAATTGTCAGTTCATAAGTAGTAACTTGTTGCACTTTCGTCACTGCTTTACCCTTCTTTCGGCAGCCGATAGCCCAGTGGTCGCTGCTGCTACAATTATAAAAGTGCTAAAATCTACCTTCAAGATTTACTTGTTCACATCGAAAGCTGCGCCATCCTCCAGATGTTCAATCCGTCCCTCTCTGTTTCTCCAATGGCTTTCCCGTGTTATTTACATCTTGTTTTCTTGAAATCTTGGGCCAGAGATGCAACTTCATTAGTAAGGTTGTCTAGTGCTTCGCAGATTCCATTATTTCCAAAATCAAGTGTGTTCATCAAAGTGTTTTTAAGCGGTGCTTTACAATATTTTTCTCTGGGTCGTTTCTTGCTTTCCCCAGTCATCATCCACAGCACTGACTTCTTGGCTAGTTGCTGTCAGTTTCTAATTTCTCTCTTTCTTCATGCTGTCCAGAAAAGTCTCATCATCTATGTTTGAGTTTTGCATGTATGGTTTGAGATCTGCTCTGATATTGTCATATAGTTGCAATATCACTTTTTGAGTGGTCGGGCTTGTTTCTGTAATGCGGTTAAATCGTGTACTACATTCACTTCATTTTTGAGAGATTGCGGTGGAGAGGTATTAGCACCACTTTCCCTTCTCAGACAATCAAGCTGACCGTAAAGTTCGAGCTTACTGATTCCCTCATCTTCTAGGATGTAATACATCGTCCTTCCAAAAATGCAATAAACAGTTTCGCTGGTGCACTCTCGTCTTCTTTTACTGTGATATGTAATAACAATTTGAATATCTCTCTTAACTCGTCCTTTACAAAAGGCAATAGCTTTCCTTCCATCTCCGTAAGGAGATCATCTCGTTCCTTAGACGTTATTTCTTTGCTTTATAATACACTGAAAGGACTGAAAAATGTAGAACAAATCGAGTTCATCACCGTCTCTACTTCAGGTCAGCCTCATTGGATTTTTTTTTTCTGCAATGGCGTCACTTCACAGCCATTGATAGTAGAAGAGGCTGATTTTTGTTTTGTTATTTTTTAGGTCCGGGCGGAAACACCAATTTTTATGTTGAATACTTTAAAAAGAAACACGCAGCAGACCGCTTTCTTAATCTTTTTGCAACGGTCGGAATCAGTGTTAAGAAAGCAATTCTTATCTCTTCTTTTGTACATACAATGGAGTTTTTTTTCTGCACACAGATCTTGCATTGTTAGATATATTTTCTTATTTTCCCCTTATTTTCTAGTTGTGGTGAGTGAAAGCAGTGGCTGGTGAAGAGCGGGCACACCTGGGAGATATGCAAATTGCCTTCATTCACAGCCAATCAAAGCGCGTGAATAGAGCCTGACAGCTTCTACGATCACAGCGCTTCAACTGTCAATGATAGCACCTGCAGACCCCGGGTCCACCACCAGGGGGAGCTCCGGTGCAGCACCACTGCACTTGCGCTGTGCGGCTGACTACCTGCAAGCGAGTAGCTTTCTAGTTGTGGTGACTGAAAGCAGTGGCTGGTGAAGAGCGGGCACACCTGGGAGATATGCAAATTGCCACCATTCACAGCCAATCAAAGCGCGTGAATAGAGCCTGACAGCTTCTACGAACACAGCGCTTCAACTGTCAATGATAGCACCTGCAGACCCCGGGTCCACCACCAGGGGGAGCACCGGTGCAGCACCACTGCACTTGCGCTGTGCGGCTGACTACCTGCAAGCGAGTAGCTTTCTAGTTGTGGTGACTGAAAGCAGTGGCTGGTGAAGAGCGGGCACACCTGGGAGATATGCAAATTGCCACCATTCACAGCCAATCAAAGCGCGTGAATAGAGCCTGACAGCTTCAGCTATCAATGATAGCACCTGCAGACCCCGGGTCCACCACCAGGGGGAGCTCCGGTGCAGCACCACTGCACTTGCGCTGTGCGGCTGACTACCTGCAAGCGAGTAGCTTTCTAGTTGTGGTGACTGAAAGCAGTGGCTGGTGAAGATCGGGCACACCTGGGAGATATGCAAATTGCCACCATTCACAGCCAATCAAAGCGGGGAATAGAGCCTGACAGCTTCTACGATTACAGCGCTTCAGCTGTCAATGATAGCACCTGCAGACCCCGGGTCCACCACCAGGGGGAGCTCCGGTGCAGCACCACCGCACTTGCGCAGTGCGGCTGACTACCTGCAAACGAGTAGCTTTCTAGTTGTGGTGACTGAAAGCAGTGGCTGGTGAAGAGCGGGCACACCTGGGAGATATGCAAATTGCCACGATTCACAGCCAATCAAAGCGGGTGAATAGAGCCTGACAGCTTCTACGATTACAGCGCTTCAGCTGTCAATGATAGCACCTGCAGACCCCGGGTCCACCACCAGGGGAGCTCCGGTGCAGCACCACTGCACTTGCGCTGTGCGGCTGACTACCTGCAAGCGAGTAGCTTTCTGGTTGTGGTGACTGAAAGCAGTGGCTGGTGAAGAGCGGGCACACCTGGGAGATATGCAAATTGCCACCATTCACAGCCAATCAAAGCGCGTGAATAGAGCCTGACAGCCTACGATTACAGCTTCAGCTGTCAATGATAGCACCTGCAGACCCCGGGTCCACCACCAGGGGAGCTCCGGTGCAGCACCACTGCACTTGCGCTGTGCGGCTGACTACCTGCAAGCGAGTAGCTTTCTGGTTGTGGTGACTGAAAGCAGTGGCTGGTGAAGAGCGGGCACACCTGGGAGATATGCAAATTGCCAGCATTCACAGCCAATCAAAGCGTGTGAATAAAGCCTGACAGCTTCTACGAGTACAGCGCTTCAGCTATCAATGATAGCACCTGCAGACCCCGGGTCCACCACCAGGGGGAGCTCCAGTGCAGCACCACTGCACTTGCGCTGTGCGGCTGACTACCTGCAAGCGAGTAGCTTTCTCGTTGTGGTGACTGAAAGCAGTGGCTAGTGACGAGCGGGCACACCTGGGAGATATGCAAATTGCCACAATTCACAGCCAATCAAAGTGGGGGAATAGAGCCTGACAGCTTCACGCTTACAGCGCTCAATGTCAATGATAGCACCTGCAGACCCCGGGTCCACCACCAGGGGAGCTCCGGTGCAGCACCACTGCACTTGCGCTGTGCGGCTGACTACCTGCAAGCGAGTAGCTTTCTAGTTGTGGTGACTGAAAGCAGTGGCTGGTGAAAATTGGGCACACCTGGGAGATATGCAAATTGCCACCATTCACAGCCAATCAAAGCGGGGGAATAGAGCCTGACAGCTTCTACGAACACAGCGCTTCAGCTGTGAATGATAGCACCTGCAGACCCCGGGTCCACCACCAGGGGAGCTCCGGTGCAGCACCACTGCACTTGCGCTGTGCGGCTGACTACCTGCAAGCGAGTAGCTTTCTAGTTGTGGTGACTGAAAGCAGTGGCTGGTGAAGAGCGGGCACACCTGGGAGATATGCAAATTGCCACCATTCACAGCCAATCAAAGCGTGTGAATAGAGCCTGACAGCCTGACAGCGCTTCAGCTGTCAATGATAGCACCTGCAGACCCCGGGTCCACCACCAGGGGAGCTCCGGTGCAGCACCACTGCACTTGCGCTGTGCGGCTGACTACCTGCAAGCGAGTAGCTTTCTGGTTGTGGTGACTGAAAGCAGTGGCTGGTGAAGAGGGGCACACCTGGGAGATATGCAAATTGCCACCATTCACAGCCAATCAAAGCAGGGGAATAGAGCCTGACAGCTTCTACGATTACAGCGCTTCAGCTGTCAATGATAGCACCTGCAGACCCCGGGTCCACCACCAGGGGGAGCTCCGGTGCAGCACCACTGCCCTTGCGCTGTGCGGCTGACTACCTGCAAGCGAGTAGCTTTCTAGTTGTGGTGACTGAAAGCAGTGGCTGGTGAAGAGCGGGCACACCTGGGAGATATGCAAATTGCCACCATTCACAGCCAATCAAAGCGGGGAGAATAGAGCCTGACAGCTTCTACGTTTACAGCGCTTCAGCTGTCAATGATAGCACCTGCAGACCCCGAGTCCACCACCAGGGGGGAGCTCCGGTGCAGCACCACTGCACTTGCGCTGTGCGGCTGACTACCTGCAAGCGAGTAGCTTTCTAGTTGTGGTGACTGAAAGCAGTGGCTGGTGAAGAGCGGGCACACCTGGGAGATATGCAAATTGCCACCATTCACAGCCAATCAAAGCGCGTGAATAGAGCCTGACAGCTTCAGATTACTAGCGCTCAGCTGTCAATGATAGCACCTGCAGACCCCGGGTCCACCACCAGGGGGAGCTCCGGTGCAGCACCACTGCACTTGCGCTGTGCGGCTGACTACCTGCAAGCGAGTAGCTTTCTGGTTGTGGTGACTGAAAGCAGTGGCGGGTGAAGAGCGGGCCCACCTGGGAGATATGCAAATTGCCACCATTCACAGCCAATCAAAGCGGGGAATAGAGCCTGACAGCTTCTACGATTACAGCTTCAGCTGTCAATGATAGCACCTGCAGACCCCGGGTCCACCACCAGGGGAGCTCCGGTGCAGCACCACTGCACTTGCGCTGTGCGGCTGACTACCTGCAAGCGAGTAGCTTTCTAGTTGTGGTGACTGAAAGCAGTGGCTGGTGAAGAGCGGGCACACCTGGGAGATATGCAAATTGCCACCATTCACAGCCAATCAAAGCGGGGGAATAGAGCCTGACAGCTTCTACGTTTACAGCGCTTCAGCTGTCAATGATAGCACCTGCAGACCCCGAGTCCACCACCAGGTGGAGCACTGGTGCAGCACCACTGCACTTGCGCTGTGCGGCTGACTACCTGCTAGCGAATAGCTTTCTGGTTGTGGTGACTGAAAGCAGTGGCTGGTGAAGAGCGGGCACACCTGGGAGATATGCAAATTGCCACCATTCACAGCCAATCAAAGCGCGTGAATAGAGCCTGACCTTCTACGAACACAGCGCTTCAGCTGTCAATGATAGCACCTGCAGACCCCGGGTCCACCACCAGGGGGAGCTCCGGTGCAGCACCACTGCACTTGCGCTGTGCGGCTGACTACCTGCTAGCGAGTAGCTTTCTAGTTGTGGTGACTGAAAGCAGTGGCTGGTGAAGAGCGGGCACACCTGGGAGATATGCAAATTGCCACCATTCACAGCCAATCAAAGCGGGGGAATAGAGCCTGACAGCTTCTACGATTACAGCGCTTCAGCTGTCAATGATAGCACCTGCAGACCCCGGGTCCACCACCAGGGGGAGCTCCGGTGCAGCACCACTGCACTTGCGCTGTGCGGCTGACTACCTGCAAGCGAGTAGCTTTCTAGTTGTGGTGACTGAAAGCAGTGGCTGGTGAAGAGCGGGCACACCTGGGAGATATGCAAATTGCCACCATTCACAGCCAATCAAAGCGCGTGAATAGAGCCTGACAGCTTCTACGATTACAGCGCTTCAGCTGTCAATGATAGCACCTGCAGACCCCGAGTCCACCACCAGGGGGAGCTCCGGTGCAGCACCACTGCACTTGCGCTGTGCGGCTGACTACCTGCAAGCGAGTAGCTTTCTAGTTGTGGTGACTGAAAGCAGTGGCTGGTGAAGAGCGGGCACACCTGGGAGATATGCAAATTGCCACCATTCACAGCCAATGAAAGCGGGGGGAATAGAACTTGACAGCTTCTACGTTTACAGCGCTCAATGTCAATGATAGCACCTGCAGACCCCGGGTCCACCACCAGGGGAGCTCCGGTGCAGCACCACTGCACTTGCGCTGTGCGGCTGACTACCTGCAAGCGAGTAGCTTTCTAGTTGTGGTGACTGAAAGCAGTGGCTGGTGAAGAGCGGGCACACCTGGGAGATATGCAAATTGCCACCATTCACAGCCAATCAAAGCGCGTGAATAGAGCCTGACAGCTTCTACGATTACAGCGCTTCAGCTGTCAATGATAGCACCTGCAGACCCCGGGTCCACCACCAGGGGAGCTCCGGTGCAGCACCACTGCACTTGCGCTGTGCGGCTGACTACCTGCAAGCGAGTAGCTTTCTAGTTGTGGTGACTGAAAGCAGTGGCTGGTGAAGAGCGGGCACACCTGGGAGATATGCAAATTGCCACCATTCACAGCCAATCAAAGCGCGTGAATAGAGCCTGACAGCTTCTACGTTTACAGCGCTTCAATGTCAATAGCACCTGCAGACCCCGGGTCCACCACCAGGGGGAGCTCCGGTGCAGCACCACTGCACTTGCGCTGTGCGGCTGACTACCTGCAAGCGAGTAGCTTTCTAGTTGTGGTGACTGAAAGCAGTGGCTGGTGAAGAGCGGGCACACCTGGGAGATATGCAAATTGCCACCATTCACAGCCAATCAAAGCGGGTGAATAGAGCCTGACAGCTTCAGAACACAGCGCTTCAGCTGTCAATGATAGCACCTGCAGACCCCGGGTCCACCACCAGGGGAGCTCCGGTGCAGCACCACTGCACTTGCGCTGTGCGGCTGACTACCTGCAAGCGAGTAGCTTTCTAGTTGTGGTGACTGAAAGCAGTGGCTGGTGAAGAGCGGGCACACCTGGGAGATATGCAAATTGCCACCATTCACAGCCAATCAAAGCGCGTGAATAGAGCCTGACAGCTTCTACGATTACAGCGCTTCAGCTGTCAATGATAGCACCTGCAGACCCCGGGTCCACCACCACTGCACTTGCGCTGTGCGGCTGACTACCTGCAAGCGAGTAGCTTTCTAGTTGTGGTGACTGAAAACAATGGCTGGTGAAGAGCGGGCACACCTGGGAGATATGCAAATTGCCACCATTCACAGCCAATCAAAGCGGGTGAATAGAGCCTGACAGCTTCTGACACAGCTTCAGCTGTCAATGATAGCACCTGCAGACCCCGAGTCCACCACCAGGGGAGCTCCGGTGCAGCACCACTGCACTTGCGCTGTGCGGCTGACTACCTGCAAGCGAGTAGCTTTCTAGTTGAGGTGACTGAAAGCAGTGGCTGGTGAAGAGCGGGCACACCTGGGAGATATGCAAATTGCCACCATTCACAGCCAATCAAAGCGTGTGAATAGAGCCTGACAGCTTCAGCTATCAATGATAGCACCTGCAGACCCCGGGTCCACCACCAGGTGGAGCTCCGGTGCAGCACCACTGCACTTGCGCTGTGCGGCTGACTACCTGCAAGCGAGTAGCTTTCTAGTTGTGGTGACTGAAAGCAGTGGCTGGTGAAGAGCGGGCACACCTGGGAGATATGCAAATTGCCACCATTCACAGCCAATCAAAGCGCGTGAATAGAGCCTGACAGCTTCTACGATCACAGCGCTTCAACTGTCAATGATAGCACCTGCAGACCCCGGGTCCACCACCAGGGGGAGCTCCGGTGCAGCACCACTGCACTTGCGCTGTGCGGCTGAGTACCTGCTAGCGAGTAGCTTTCTAGTTGTGGTGACTGAAAGCAGTGGCTGGTGAAGAGCGGGCACACCTGGGAGATATGCAAATTGCCACCATTCACAGCCAATCAAAGCGGGGGAATAGAGCCTGACAGCTTCTCACGATCACAGCGCTTCAGCTGTCAATGATAGCACCTGCAGACCCCGGGTCCACCACCAGGGGGGCTCTCCGTGCAGCACCACTGCACTTGCGCTGTGCGGCTGACTACCTGCAAGCGAGTAGCTTTCTGGTTGTGGTGACTGAAAGCAGTGGCTGGTGAAGAGGGCACACCTGGGAGATATGCAAATTGCCACCATTCACAGCCAATCAAAGCGGGAATAGAGCCTGACAGCTTCTACGAACACAGCGCTTCAGCTGTCAATGATAGCACCTGCAGACCCCGGTCCACCACCAGGGGGGAGCTCCGGTGCAGCACCACTGCACTTGCGCTGTGCGGCTGACTACCTGCAAGCGGTAGCTTTCTAGTTGTGGTGACTGAAAGCAGTGGCTGGTGAAGAGCGGGCACACCTGGGAGATATGCAAATTGCCACCATTCACAGCCAATCAAAGCGCGTGAATAGAGCCTGACAGCTTCAGCTGTCAATGATAGCACCTGCAGACTCCGTCCACCACCAGGGGGAGCTCCAGTGCAGCACCACTGCACTTGCGCTGTGCGGCTGACTACCTGCAAGCGAGTTGCTTTCTAGTTGTGGTGACTGAAAGCAGTGGCTGGTGAAGAGCGGGCACACCTGGGAGATATGCAAATTGCCACCATTCACAGCCAATCAAAGCGGGGAATAGAGCCTGACAGCTTCTACGAACACAGCGCTTCAGCTGTCAATGATAGCACCTGCAGACCCCGTCCACCACCAGGGGGAGCTCCGGTGCAGCACCACTGCACTTGCGCTGTGCGGCTGACTACCTGCAAGCGAGTAGCTTTCTGGTTGTGGTGACTGAAAGCAGTGGCTGGTGAAGAGCGGGCACACCTGGGAGATATGCAAATTGCCACCATTCACAGCCAATCAAAGCGGGGAATGAATAGAGCCTGACAGCTTCTACAACACAGCTTTCAGCTGTCAATGATAGCACCTGCAGACCCCGGGTCCACCACCAGGGGGGAGCTCCGGTGCAGCACCACTGCACTTGCGCTGTGCGGCTGACTACCTGCAAGCGGTAGCTTTCTGGTTGTGGTGACTGAAAGCAGTGGCTGGTGAAGAGCGGGCACACCTGGGAGATATGCAAATTGCCACCATTCACAGCCAATCAAAGCGCGTGAATAGGACAGCTTCTACGACAGCTTCAGCTGTCAATGATAGCACCTGCAGACCCCGGGTCCACCACCAGGGGAGCTCCGGTGCAGCACCACTGCACTTGCGCTGTGCGGCTGACTACCTGCAAGCGAGTAGCTTTCTGGTTGTGGTGACTGAAAGCAGTGGCTGGTGAAGAGCGGGCACACCTGGGAGATATGCAAATTGCCACCATTCACAGCCAATCAAAGCGGGGAATAGAGCCTGACAGCTTCTACGATTACAGCGCTTCAGCTGTCAATGATAGCACCTGCAGACCCCGGGTCCACCACCAGGGGAGCTCGGTGCAGCACCACTGCACTCGCGCTGTGCGGCTGAGTACCTGCAAGCGAGTAGCTTTCTAGTTGTGGTGACAAAGCAGTGGCTGGTGAAGAGCGGGCACACCTGGGAGATATGCAAATTGCCACCATTCACAGCCAATCAAAGCGTGAATGAATGAGAGCCTGACAGCTTCAGCTATCAATGATAGCACCTGCAGACCCCGGGTCCACCACCAGGGGGAGCTCCGGTGCAGCACCACTGCACTTGCGCTGTGCGGCTGAGTACCTGCTAGCGAGTAGCTTTCTAGTTGTGGTGACTGAAAGCAGTGGCTGGTGAAGAGCGGGCACACCTGGGAGATATGCAAATTGCCACCATTCACAGCCAATCAAAGCGCGTGAATAGAGCCTGACAGCTTCTACGATTACAGCGCTTCAGCTGTCAATGATAGCACCTGCAGACCCCGGGTCCACCACCAGGGGAGCTCCGGTGCAGCACCACTGCACTTGCGCTGTGCGGCTGAGTACCTGCTAGCGGTAGCTTTCTAGTTGTGGTGACTGAAAGCAGTGGCTGGTGAAGAGCGGGCACACCTGGGAGATATGCAAATTGCCACCATTCACAGCCAATCAAAGCGGGAATAGAGCCTGACAGCCTACGATCACAGCTTCAGCTGTCAATGATAGCACCTGCAGACCCCGGGTCCACCACCAGGGGGAGCTCCGGTGCAGCACCACTGCACTTGCGCTGTGCGGCTGAGTACCTGCTAGCGAGTAGCTTTCTAGTTGTGGTGACTGAAAGCAGTGGCTGGTGAAGAGCGGGCACACCTGGGAGATATGCAAATTGCCACCATTCACAGCCAATCAAAGCGGGGGAATAGAGCCTGACAGCTTCTACGAACACAGCGCTTCAGCTGTCAATGATAGCACCTGCAGACCCCGGGTCCACCACCAGGGGGAGCTCCGGTGCAGCACCACTGCACTTGCGCTGTGCGGCTGACTACCTGCAAGCGGTAGCTTTCTCGTTGTGGTGACTGAAAGCAGTGGCTGGTGAAGAGCGGGCACACCTGGGAGATATGCAAATTGCCACCATTCACAGCCAATCAAAGCGGGTGAATAGAGCCTGACAGACATCTGGCAGCTTCAGCTGTCAATGATAGCACCTGCAGACCCCGGGTCCACCACCAGGGGGAGCCCGGTGCAGCACCACTGCACTTGCGCTGTGCGGCTGACTACCTGCAAGCGAGTAGCTTTCTAGTTGTGGTGACTGAAAGCAGTGGCTGGTGAAGAGCGGGCACACCTGGGAGATATGCAAATTGCCACCATTCACAGCCAATCAAAGCGCGTGAATAGAGCCTGACAGCTTCAGCTATCAATGATAGCACCTGCAGACCCCGGGTCCACCACCAGGGGGAGCTCCGGTGCAGCACCACTGCACTTGCGCTGTGCGGCTGACTACCTGCAAGCGAGTAGCTTTCTAGTTGTGGTGACTGAAAGCAGTGGCTGGTGAAGAGCGGGCACACCTGGGAGATATGCAAATTGCCACCATTCACAGCCAATCAAAGCGGGGGAATAGAGCCTGACAGCTTCTACGATTACAGTGCTTCAGCTGTCAATGATAGCACCTGCAGACCCCGGGTCCACCAACAGGGGGCGCACCGGTGCAGCACCACTGCACTTGCGCAGTGCGGCTGACTACCTGCAAGCGAGTAGCTTTCTAGTTGTGGTGAGTGAAAGCAGTGGCTGGTGAAGAGCGGGCACACCTGGGAGATATGCAAATTGCCACCATTCACAGCCAATCAAAGCACGTGAATAGAGCCTGACAGCTTCTGAACACAGCTTCAGCTGTCAATGATAGCACCTGCAGACCCCGGGTCCACCACCAGGGGAGCTCGGTGCAGCACCACTGCGCTTGCGCTGTGCGGCTGACTAGCTAAGCGAGTAGCTTTCTAGTTGTGGTGACTGAAAGCAGTGGCTGGTGAAGAGCGGGCACACCTGGGAGATATGCAAATTGCCACCATTCACAGCCAATCAAAGCGCGTGAATAGAGCCTGACAGCTTCTCACGACTACCTGCTGGCGGTAGCTTTCTAGTTGCATCACAGTGGCTGGTGAAAGCAGTGGCTATCAACCTGGGAGATATGCCTGCAGACCCCGTCCAATCCACCACCAGGAGCTCCGGTGCAGCACCACTGCACCACCACCAGGGGAGTCGGCTGACTACCTGCTGAACCTGCGCGAGTAGCTTTCTAGTTGTGGTGACTGAAAGCAGTGGCTGGTGAAGAGCGGGCACACCTGGGAGATATGCAAATTGCCACCATTCACAGCCAATCAAAGCGCGTGAATAGAGCCTGACAGCTTCTACGATCACAGCGCTTCAGCTGTCAATGATAGCACCTGCAGACCCCGGGTCCACCACCAGGGGGAGCTCCGGTGCAGCACCACTGCACTTGCGCTGTGCGGCTGACTACCTGCAAGCGAGTAGCTTTCTAGTTGTGGTGACTGAAAGCAGTGGCTGGTGAAGAGCGGGCACACCTGGGAGATATGCAAATTGCCACCATTCACAGCCAATCAAAGCGCGTGAATAGAGCCTGACAGCTTCAGCTGTCAATGATAGCACCTGCAGACCCCGGGTCCACCACCAGGGGGGCTCCGGTGCAGCACCACTGCACTTGCGCTGTGCGGCTGACTACCTGGAAGCGAGTAGCTTTCTAGTTGTGGTGACTGAAAGCAGTGGCTGGTGAAGAGCGGGCACACCTGGGAGATATGCAAATTGCCACCATTCACAGCCAATCAAAGCGGGGGGAATAGAGCCTGACAGCTTCTACGTTTACAGCGCTTCAGCTGTCAATGATAGCACCTGCAGACCCCGAGTCCACCACCAGGGGGAGCACTGGTGCAGCACCACTGCACTTGCGCTGTGCGGCTGACTACCTGCTAGCGAGTAGCTTTCTAGTTGTGGTGACTGAAAGCAGTGGCTGGTGAAGAGGGGCACACCTGGGAGATATGCAAATTGCCACCATTCACAGCCAATCAAAGCGGGGGAATAGAGCCTGACAGCTTCTGACAGCTTCAGCTGTCAATGATAGCACCTGCAGACCCCGGTCCACCACCAGGGGGGCTCGGTGCAGCACCACTGCACTTGCGCTGTGCGGCTGACTACCTGCAAGCGGTAGCTTTCTAGTTGTGGTGACTGAAAGCAGTGGCTGGTGAAGAGCGGGCACACCTGGGAGATATGCAAATTGCCACCATTCACAGCCAATCAAAGCGGGTGAATAGAGCCTGACAGCTTCTACTTCAGCGCTTCAGCTCAATGATAGCACCTGCAGACCCCGGGTCCACCACCAGGGGAGCTCGGTGCAGCACCACTGCACTTGCGCTGTGCGGCTGACTACCTGCAAGCGAGTAGCTTTCTAGTTGTGGTGACTGAAAGCAGTGGCTGGTGAAGAGCGGGCACACCTGGGAGATATGCAAATTGCCACCATTCACAGCCAATCAAAGCGCGTGAATAGAGCCTGACAGCTTCTACGATTACAGCGCTTCAGCTATCAATGATAGCACCTGCAGACCCCGGGTCCACCACCAGGGGAGCTCGGTGCAGCACCACTGCACTTGCGCTGTGCGGCTGACTACCTGCAAGCGGTAGCTTTCTGGTTGTGGTGACTGAAAGCAGTGGCTGGTGAAGAGCGGGCACACCTGGGAGATATGCAAATTGCCACCATTCACAGCCAATCAAAGCAGGGGAATAGAGCCTGACAGCTTCAGCTGTCAATGATAGCACCTGCAGACCCCGGGTCCACCACCAGGGGGAGCTCCGGTGCAGCACCACTGCACTTGCGCTGTGCGGCTGACTACCTGCAAGCGGTAGCTTTCTAGTTGTGGTGACTGAAAGCAGTGGCTGGTGAAGAGCGGGCACACCTGGGAGATATGCAAATTGCCACCATTCACAGCCAATCAAAGCGGGTGAATAGAGACCTGACAGCTTCAGCTGTCAATGATAGCACCTGCAGACCCCGGGTCCACCACCAGGGGAGCTCGGTGCAGCACCACTGCACTTGCGCTGTGCGGCTGACTACCTGCAAGCGGTAGCTTTCTAGTTGTGGTGACTGAAAGCAGTGGCTGGTGAAGAGCGGGCACACCTGGGAGATATGCAAATTGCCACCATTCACAGCCAATCAAAGCGGGGAATAGAGCCTGACAGCTTCTACTTCAGCTTCAGCTGTCAATGATAGCACCTGCAGACCCCGGGTCCACCACCAGGGGGAGCTCCGGTGCAGCACCACTGCACTTGCGCTGTCGCGACTGACTACCTGCAAGCGGTAGCTTTCTAGTTGTGGTGACTGAAAGCAGTGGCTGGTGAAGAGCGGGCACACCTGGGAGATATGCAAATTGCCACCATTCACAGCCAATCAAAGCGGGTGAATAGAGCCTGACAGCTTCTACGAACACAGCGCTTCAGCTGTCAATGATAGCACCTGCAGACCCCGGGTCCACCACCAGGGGAGCTCCGGTGCAGCACCACTGCACTTGCGCTGTGCGGGCTGACTACCTGCAAGCGGTAGCTTTCTAGTTGTGGTGACTGAAAGCAGTGGCTGGTGAAGAGCGGGCACACCTGGGAGATATGCAAATTGCCACCATTCACAGCCAATCAAAATAGCGCCTGAATAGAGCCTGACAGCTTCAGCTGTCAATGATAGCACCTGCAGACCCCGGTCCACCACCAGGGGGAGCTCGGTGCAGCACCACTGCACTTGCGCTGTGCGGCTGACTACCTGCAAGCGGTAGCTTTCTAGTTGTGGTGACTGAAAGCAGTGGCTGGTGAAGAGCGGGCACACCTGGGAGATATGCAAATTGCCACCATTCACAGCCAATCAAAGCGGGTGAATAGAGCCTGACAGCTTCACGCTTCAGCTGTCAATGATAGCACCTGCAGACCCCGGGTCCACCACCAGGGGAGCTCGGTGCAGCACCACTGCACTTGCGCTGTCGCGGCTGACTACCTGCAAGCGAGTAGCTTTCTAGTTGTGGTGACTGAAAGCAGTGGCTGGTGAAGAGCGGGCACACCTGGGAGATATGCAAATTGCCACCATTCACAGCCAATCAAAGCGGGGTGAATAGAATGACAGCCTGACAGCTTCAGCTGTCAATGATAGCACCTGCAGACCCCGGGTCCACCACCAGGGGAGCTCCGGTGCAGCACCACTGCACTTGCGCTGTGCGGCTGACTACCTGCAAGCGAGTAGCTTTCTAGTTGTGGTGACTGAAAGCAGTGGCTGGTGAAGAGCGGGCACACCTGGGAGATATGCAAATTGCCACCATTCACAGCCAATCAAAGCGCGTGAATGAATAGACAGCCTGACAGCTTCAGCTGTCAATGATAGCACCTGCAGACCCCGGGTCCACCACCAGGGGAGCTCCGGTGCAGCACCACTGCACTTGCGCTGTGCGACTGACTACCTGCAAGCGGTAGCTTTCTAGTTGTGGTGAGTGAAAGCAGTGGCTTGTGAAGAGCGGGCACACCTGGGAGATATGCAAATTGCCACCATTCACAGCCAATCAAAGCGCGTGAATAGAGCCTGACAGCTTCTACGATCACAGCGCTTCAACTATCAATGATAGCACCTGCAGACCCCGGGTCCACCACCAGAGGGAGATCCGGTGCAGCACCACTGCACTTGCGCTGTGCGGCTGACTACCTGCAAGCGAGTAGCTTTCTAGTTGTGGTGACTGAAAGCAGTGGCTGGTGAAGAGCGGGCACACCTGGGAGATATGCAAATTGCCACCATTCACAGCCAATCAAAGCGGGTGAATAGAGCCTGACAGCTTCTACGCTTCAGCTGTCAATGATAGCACCTGCAGACCCCGGGTCCACCACCAGGGGGAGCTCCGTGCAGCACCACTGCACTTGCGCTGTGCGGCTGACTACCTGCAAGCGGTAGCTTTCTAGTTGTGGTGACTGAAAGCAGTGGCTGGTGAAGAGCGGGCACACCTGGGAGATATGCAAATTGCCACCATTCACAGCCAATCAAAGCGGGGTGAATAATAGAGCCTGACAGACAGCTTCAGCTGTCAATGATAGCACCTGCAGACCCCGGGTCCACCACCAGGGGAGCTCCGGTGCAGCACCACTGCACTTGCGCTGTGCGGCTGACTACCTGCAAGCGAGTGCTTTCTAGTTGTGGTGACTGAAAGCAGTGGCTGGTGAAGAGCGGGCACACCTGGGAGATATGCAAATTGCCACCATTCACAGCCAATCAAAGCGCGTGAATAGAGCCTGACAGCTTATACGATTACAGCGCTTCAGCTGTCAATGACAGCACCTGCAGACCCCGAGTCCACCACTGCACTTGCGCTGTGCGGCTGACTACCTGCAAGCGAGTAGCTTTCTAGTTGAGGTGACTGAAAGCAGTGGCTGGTGAAGAGCGGGCACACCTGGGAGATATGCAAATTGCCACCATTCACAGCCAATCAAAGCGCGTGAATAGAGCCTGACAGCTTCAGCTATCAATGATAGCACCTGCAGACCCCGGGTCCACCACCAGGGGGAGCTCCGGTGCAGCACCACTGCACTTGCGCTGTGCGGCTGACTACCTGCAAGCGAGTAGCTTTCTAGTTGTGGTGACTGAAAGCAGTGGCTGGTGAAGAGCGGGCACACCTGGGAGATATGCAAATTGCCACCATTCACAGCCAATCAAAGCGCGTGAATAGAGCCTGACAGCTTCTACGATTACAGCGCTTCAGCTATCAATGATAGCACCTGCAGACCCCGGGTCCACCACCAGGGGGAGCTCCGGTGCAGCACCACTGCACTTGCGCTGTGCGGCTGACTACCTGCAAGCGGTAGCTTTCTAGTTGTGGTGACTGAAAGCAGTGGCTGGTGAAGAGCGGGCACACCTGGGAGATATGCAAATTGCCACCATTCACAGCCAATCAAAGCGCGTGAATAGAGCCTGACAGCTTCTACATCACAGCTTCAGCTGTCAATGATAGCACCTGCAGACCCCGGGTCCACCACCAGGGGAGCTCGGTGCAGCACCACTGCACTTGCGCTGTGCGGCTGACTACCTGCAAGCGAGTAGCTTTCTAGTTGTGGTGACTGAAAGCAGTGGCTGGTGAAGAGCGGGCACACCTGGGAGATATGCAAATTGCCACCATTCACAGCCAATCAAAGCGGGTGAATAGAGCCTGACAGCTTCTACGACACAGCGCTTCAGCTGTCAATGATAGCACCTGCAGACCCCGGGTCCACCACCAGGGGAGCTCCGGTGCAGCACCACTGCACTTGCGCTGTGCGGCTGACTACCTGCAAGCGAGTAGCTTTCTAGTTGTGGTGACTGAAAGCAGTGGCTGGTGAAGAGCGGGCACACCTGGGAGATATGCAAATTGCCACCATTCACAGCCAATCAAAGCGGGTGAATAGAGCCTGACAGCTTCAGCTAGCTCAATGATAGCACCTGCAGACCCCGGGTCCACCACCAGGGGAGCTCGGTGCAGCACCACTGCACTTGCGCTGTGCGGCTGACTACCTGCAAGCGAGTAGCTTTCTAGTTGTGGTGACTGAAAGCAGTGGCTGGTGAAGAGCGGGCACACCTGGGAGATATGCAAATTGCCACCATTCACAGCCAATCAAAGCGGGTGAATAGAGCCTGACAGCTTCAGCTATCACAGCGCTTCAATGTCAATGATAGCACCTGCAGACCCCGGGTCCACCACCAGGGGAGCTCCGGTGCAGCACCACTGCACTTGCGCTGTGCGGCTGACTACCTGCAAGCGAGTAGCTTTCTAGTTGTGGTGACTGAAAGCAGTGGCTGGTGAAGAGCGGGCACACCTGGGAGATATGCAAATTGCCACCATTCACAGCCAATCAAAGCGTGGGAATAGAATGACAGCCTGACACAGCTTCAGCTGTCAATGATAGCACCTGCAGACCCCGGGTCCACCACCAGGGGAGCTCGGTGCAGCACCACTGCACTTGCGCTGTGCGGCTGACTACCTGCTAGCGGTAGCTTTCTAGTTGTGGTGACTGAAAGCAGTGGCTGGTGAAGAGCGGGCACACCTGGGAGATATGCAAATTGCCACCATTCACAGCCAATCAAAGCGGGAATAGAGCCTGACAGCTTCAGCTTCAGCTGTCAATGATAGCACCTGCAGACCCCGGGTCCACCACCAGGGGAGCTCGGTGCAGCACCACTGCACTTGCGCTGTGCGGCTGACTACCTGCAAGCGGTAGCTTTCTAGTTGTGGTGACTGAAAGCAGTGGCTGGTGAAGAGCGGGCACACCTGGGAGATATGCAAATTGCCACCATTCACAGCCAATCAAAGCGGCGGGAATAGAGCCTGACAGCTTCTCTGATCTGGCAGCTGTCAATGATAGCACCTGCAGACCCCGGGTCCACCACCAGGGGAGCTCGGTGCAGCACCACTGCACTTGCGCTGTGCGGCTGACTACCTGCAAGCGAGTAGCTTTCTAGTTGAGGTGACTGAAAGCAGTGGCTGGTGAAGAGCGGGCACACCTGGGAGATATGCAAATTGCCACCATTCACAGCCAATCAAAGCGGGGGAATAGAGCCTGACAGCTTCTACGACAGCGCTTCAGCTGTCAATGATAGCACCTGCAGACCCCGGGTCCACCACCAGGGGAGCTCCGGTGCAGCACCACTGCACTTGCGCTGCTGTGCGGCTGACTACCTGCAAGCGGTAGCTTTCTAGTTGTGGTGACTGAAAGCAGTGGCTGGTGAAGAGCGGGCACACCTGGGAGATATGCAAATTGCCACCATTCACAGCCAATCAAAGCGTGTGAATAGAGCCTGACAGCTTCTACGACACAGCTTCAGCTGTCAATGATAGCACCTGCAGACCCCCAGGTCCACCACCAGGGGGAGCTCCGGTGCAGCACCACTGCACTTGCGCTGTGCGGCTGAGTACCTGCTAGCGAGTAGCTTTCTAGTTGTGGTGACTGAAAGCAGTGGCTGGTGAAGAGCGGGCACACCTGGGAGATATGCAAATTGCCACCATTCACAGCCAATCAAAGCGCGAATAGAGCCTGACAGCTTCTGATCACAGCTTCAGCTGTCAATGATAGCACCTGCAGACCCCGGTCCACCACCAGGGGAGCTCCGGTGCAGCACCACTGCACTTGCGCTGTGCGGCTGACTACCTGCAAGCGAGTAGCTTTCTAGTTGTGGTGACTGAAAGCAGTGGCTGGTGAAGAGCGGGCACACCTGGGAGATATGCAAATTGCCACCATTCACAGCCAATCAAAGCGTGTGAATAGAGCCTGACAGCTTCTCACGACACAGCTTCAGCTGTCAATGATAGCACCTGCAGACCCCGGGTCCACCACCAGGGGAGCTCCGGTGCAGCACCACTGCACTTGCGCTGTGCGGCTGACTACCTGCAAGCGGTAGCTTTCTAGTTGTGGTGACTGAAAGCAGTGGCTGGTGAAGAGCGGGCACACCTGGGAGATATGCAAATTGCCACCATTCACAGCCAATCAAAGCGCGTGAATAGAGCCTGACAGCTTCTAGCTGTCTTCAATGTCAATGATAGCACCTGCAGACCCCGGGTCCACCACCAGGGGAGCTCCGGTGCAGCACCACTGCACTTGCGCTGTGCGGCTGACTACCTGCAAGCGGTAGCTTTCTGGTTGTGGTGAGTGAAAGCAGTGGCTGGTGAAGAGCGGGCACACCTGGGAGATATGCAAATTGCCACCATTCACAGCCAATCAAAGCGCGTGAATAGAGCCTGACAGCTTCAGCTATCAATGCTAGCTGTCAATGATAGCCTGCAGACCCCGGGTCCACCACCAGGGGGAGCTCGGTGCAGCACCACTGCACTTGCAGCTGTGCGACTGACTACCTGCAAGCGAGTAGCTTTCTAGTTGTGGTGACTGAAAGCAGTGGCTGGTGAAGAGCGGGCACACCTGGGAGATATGCAAATTGCCACCATTCACAGCCAATCAAAGCGTGAATAGAGCCTGACAGCTTCAGCTATCAATGATAGCACCTGCAGACCCCGGGTCCACCACCAGGGGAGCTCGGTGCAGCACCACTGCACTTGCGCTGTGCGGCTGACTACCTGCAAGCGGTAGCTTTCTAGTTGTGGTGACTGAAAGCAGTGGCTGGTGAAGAGCGGGCACACCTGGGAGATATGCAAATTGCCACCATTCACAGCCAATCAAAGCACGTGAATAGAGCCTGACAGCTTCAGCTATCAATGCTGTCAATGATAGCACCTGCAGACCCCGGGTCCACCACCAGGGGAGCTCGGTGCAGCACCACTGCACTTGCGCTGTGCGGCTGACTACCTGCAAGCGGTAGCTTTCTAGTTGTGGTGACTGAAAGCAGTGGCTGGTGAAGAGCGGGCACACCTGGGAGATATGCAAATTGCCACCATTCACAGCCAATCAAAGCGCGTGAATAGAGCCTGACAGCTTCTACGATCACAGCGCTTCAGCTGTCAATGATAGCACCTGCAGACCCCGGGTCCACCACCAGGGGGAGCTCCGGTGCAGCACCACTGCACTTGCGCTGTGCGGCTGACTACCTGCTAGCGGTAGCTTTCTAGTTGTGGTGACTGAAAGCAGTGGCTGGTGAAGAGCGGGCACACCTGGGAGATATGCAAATTGCCACCATTCACAGCCAATCAAAGCGTGTGAATAGAGCCTGACAGCTTCAGCTATCAATGATAGCACCTGCGACCCCGGGTCCACCACCAAGGGAGCTCTGGTGCAGCACCACTGCACTTGCGCTGTGCGGCTGACTACCTGCAAGCGAGTAGCTTTCTAGTTGTGGTGACTGAAAGCAGTGGCTGGTGAAGAGCGGGCACACCTGGGAGATATGCAAATTGCCACCATTCACAGCCAATCAAAGCGCGTGAATAGAGCCTGACAGTCTCAGCTGTCAATCATAGCACCTGTAGACCCCGAGTCCACCACCAGGGGGAGCTCCGGTGCAGCACCACTGCACTTGCGCTGTGCGGCTGACTACCTGCAAGCGGTAGCTTTCTGGTTGTGGTGACTGAAAGCAGTGGCTGGTGAAGAGCGGGCACACCTGGGAGATATGCAAATTGCCACCATTCACAGCCAATCAAAGCGTGAATAGAGCCTGACAGCTTCAGCTATCAATGTCAACCTGCAGACCCCGGGTCCACCACCAGGGGAGCTCCGGTGCAGCACCACTGCACTTGCGCTGTGCGGCTGACTACCTGCAAGCGAGTAGCTTTCTGGTTGTGGTGACTGAAAGCAGTGGCTGGTGAAGAGCGGGCACACCTGGGAGATATGCAAATTGCCACCATTCACAGCCAATCAAAGCGGGTGAATAGAGCCTGACAGCTTCTACGATTACAGCGCTTCAGCTGTCAATGATAGCACCTGCAGACCCCGGGTCCACCACCAGGGGAGCTCGGTGCAGCACCACTGCACTTGCACTTAGCTGTGCGGCTGACTACCTGCTAGCGAGTAGCTTTCTGGTTGTGGTGACTGAAAGCAGTGGCTGGTGAAGAGCGGGCACACCTGGGAGATATGCAAATTGCCACCATTCACAGCCAATCAAAGCGGGTGAATAGAGCCTGACAGCTTCTACTTCAGCTATCAATGATAGCACCTGCAGACCCCGGGTCCACCACCAGGGGAGCTCGGTGCAGCACCACTGCACTTGCGCTGTGCGGCTGACTACCTGCAAGGCGGTAGCTTTCTAGTTGTGGTGACTGAAAGCAGTGGCTGGTGAACAGCGGGCACACCTGGGAGATATGCAAATTGCCACCATTCACAGCCAATCAAAGCGCGTGAATAGAGCCTGACAGCTTCAGCTTCATCAATGATAGCACCTGCAGACCCCGGTCCACCACCAGGGGAGCTCGGTGCAGCACCACTGCACTTGCGCTGTGCGGCTGACTACCTGCTAGCGGTAGCTTTCTAGTTGTGGTGACTGAAAGCAGTGGCTGGTGAAGAGCGGGCACACCTGGGAGATATGCAAATTGCCACCATTCACAGCCAATCAAAGCGGGTGAATAGAGCCTGACAGCTTCTACGATCACAGCTATGTCAATGATAGCACCTGCAGACCCCGGTCCACCACCAGGGGAGCTCGGTGCAGCACCACTGCACTTGCGCTGTGCGGCTGACTACCTGCTGGCGAGTAGCTTTCTAGTTGTGGTGACTGAAAGCAGTGGCTGGTGAAGGCGGGCACACCTGGGAGATATGCAAATTGCCACCATTCACAGCCAATCAAAGCGGGTGAATAGAGCCTGACAGCTTCTCTGAGCTTCAGCTGTCAATGATAGCACCTGCAGACCCCGGGTCCACCACCAGGGGAGCTCCGTGCAGCACCACTGCACTTGCGCTGTGCGGCTGACTACCTGCAAGCGAGTAGCTTTCTGGTTGTGGTGACTGAAAGCAGTGGCTGGTGAAGGCGGGCACACCTGGGAGATATGCAAATTGCCACCATTCACAGCCAATCAAAGCGCGTGAATAGAGCCTGACCTGACAACTTCAGCTGTCAATGATAGCACCTGCAGACCCCGGGTCCACCACCAGGGGAGCTCCGGTGCAGCACCACTGCACTTGCGCAGCTGTGCGGCTGACTACCTGCAAGCGAGTAGCTTTCTAGTTGTGGTGACTGAAAGCAGTGGCTGGTGAAGAGCGGGCACACCTGGGAGATATGCAAATTGCCACCATTCACAGCCAATCAAAGCGGCGTGAATAGAGCCTGACAGCTTCTACGATCACAGCTTCAGCTGTCAATGATAGCACCTGCAGACCCCGGGTCCACCACCAGGGGGAGCTCGGTGCAACACCACTGCACTTGCGCTGTGCGGCTGACTACCTGCAAGCGGTAGCTTTCTGGTTGTGGTGACTGAAAGCAGTGGCTGGTGAAGAGCGGGCACACCTGGGAGATATGCAAATTGCCACCATTCACAGCCAATCAAAGCGCGTGAATAGAGCCTGACAGCTTCTACGACAGCTTCAGCTGTCAATGATAGCACCTGCAGACCCCGGGTCCACCACCAGGGGGAGCTCGGTGCAGCACCACTGCACTTGCGCTGTGCGGCTGACTACCTGCAAGCGGTAGCTTTCTGGTTGTGGTGACTGAAAGCAGTGGCTGGTGAAGAGCGGGCACACCTGGGAGATATGCAAATTGCCACCATTCACAGCCAATCAAAGCGGTGAATAGAGCCTGACAGCTTCTACGCTACAGCGCTTCAATGTCAATGATAGCACCTGCAGACCCCGGGTCCACCACCAGGGGAGCTCGGTGCAGCACCACTGCACTTGCGCTGTGCGGCTGACTACCTGCAAGCGGTAGCTTTCTAGTTGTGGTGACTGAAAGCAGTGGCTGGTGAAGAGCGGGCACACCTGGGAGATATGCAAATTGCCACCATTCACAGCCAATCAAAGCGCGTGAATAGAGCCTGACAGCTTCAGCTATCAATGATAGCACCTGCAGACCCCGGGTCCACCACCAGGGGGATCTCCGGTGCAGCACCACTGCACTTGCGCTGTGCGGCTGACTACCTGCAAGCGAGTAGCTTTCTAGTTGTGGTGACTGAAAGCAGTGGCTGGTGAAGAGCGGGCACACCTGGGAGATATGCAAATTGCCACCATTCACAGCCAATCAAAGCGTGTGAATAGAGCCTGACAGCTTCTACGATCACAGCGCTTCAGCTGTCAATGATAGCACCTGCAGACCCCGGGTCCACCACCAGGGGGAGCTCCGGTGCAGCACCACTGCACTTGCGCTGTGCGGCTGACTACCTGGAAGCGGTAGCTTTCTGGTTGTGGTGACTGAAAGCAGTGGCTGGTGAAGAGCGGGCACACCTGGGAGATATGCAAATTGCCACCATTCACAGCCAATCAAAGCACGTGAATAATGACAGCCTGACACAGCTTCAGCTGTCAATGATAGCACCTGCAGACCCCGGGTCCACCACCAGGGGAGCTCGGGTGCAGCACCACTGCACTTGCGCTGTCTGCGGCTGACTACCTGCAAGCGAGTAGCTTTCTGGTTGTGGTGACTGAAAGCAGTGGCTGGTGAAGAGCGGGCACACCTGGGAGATATGCAAATTGCCACCATTCACAGCCAATCAAAGCGGCGTGAATAGAGCCTGACAGCTGACAGCTTCAGCTGTCAATGATAGCACCTGCAGACCCCGGGTCCACCACCAGGGGAGCTCCGTGCAGCACCACTGCACTTGCGCTGTGCGGCTGACTACCTGCAAGCGGTAGCTTTCTAGTTGTGGTGACTGAAAGCAGTGGCTGGTGAAGAGCGGGCACACCTGGGAGATATGCAAATTGCCACCATTCACAGCCAATCAAAGCACGTGAATAGAGCCTGACAGCTTCTACGATCACAGCGCTTCAACTGTCAATGATAGCACCTGGGGGAGCTCCGGTGCAGCACCACTGCACTTGCGCTGTGCGGCTGAGTACCTGCTAGCGAGTAGCTTTCTAGTTGTGGTGACTGAAAGCAGTGGCTGGTGAAGAGCGGGCACACCTGGGAGATATGCAAATTGCCACCATTCACAGCCAATCAAAGCGCGTGAATAGAGCCTGACAGCTTCAGCTATCTCAGCGCTTCAGCTGTCAATGATAGCACCTGCAGACCCCGGGTCCACCAACAGGGGAGCTCGGTGCAGCACCACTGCACTTGCGCTGTGCGGCTGACTACCTGCAAGCGAGTAGCTTTCTAGTTGTGGTGACTGAAAGCAGTGGCTGGTGAAGAGCGGGCACACCTGGGAGATATGCAAATTGCCACCATTCACAGCCAATCAAAGCGCGTGAATAGAGCCTGACAGCTTCAGCTATCAATGATAGCACCTGCAGACCCCGGGTCCACCACCAGGTGGAGCTCCGGTGCAGCACCACTGCACTTGCGCTGTGCGGCTGACTACCTGCAAGCGAGTAGCTTTCTAGTTGTGGTGACTGAAAGCAGTGGCTGGTGAAGAGCGGGCACACCTGGGAGATATGCAAATTGCCACCATTCACAGCCAATCAAAGCAAATTGCCACCATTCACAGCCAATCTGCAGACCCCGGGTCCACCACCAGGGGGCGCTCCGGTGCAGCACCACTGCACTTCTGTGCGACACTACCTGCAAGCGGTAGCTTTCTAGTTGTGGTGACTGAAAGCAGTGGCTGGTGAAGAGCACACCTGGGAGATATGCAAATTGCCACCATTCACAGCCAATCAAAGCGGTGAATAGAGCCTGACCAGGGGAGCTCGATAGCACCTGCACCCCGGGTCCACCACCAGGGGCGCTCGCAGCACCACTGCACTTGCTGTGCGGCTGACTACCTGCAAGCGGTAGCTTTCTGGTTGTGGTGACTGAAAGCAGTGGCTGGTGAAGAGGGCACACCTGGGAGATATGCAAATTGCCACCATTCACAGCCAATCAAAGCGGGAATAGAAAGCTGACAGCTTCACGCTGTCAGCTGTCAATGATAGCACCTGCAGACCCCGGGTCCACCACCAGGGGAGCTCCGGTGCAGCACCACTGCACTTGCGCTGTGCGGCTGACTACCTGCAAGCGGTAGCTTTCTAGTTGTGGTGACTGAAAGCAGTGGCTGGTGAAGAGCGGGCACACCTGGGAGATATGCAAATTGCCACCATTCACAGCCAATCAAAGCGGGTGAATAGAGCCTGACAGCCTGACAGCTTCAGCTGTCAATGATAGCACCTGCAGACCCCGGGTCCACCACCAGGGGAGCTCGGTGCAGCACCACTGCACTTGCGCTGTGCGGCTGACTACCTGCAAGCGGTAGCTTTCTAGTTGTGGTGACTGAAAGCAGTGGCTGGTGAAGAGGGGCACACCTGGGAGATATGCAAATTGCCACCATTCACAGCCAATCAAAGCGGGTGAATAGAGCCTGACAGCTTCTACGATCACAGCTTCAGCTGTCAATGATAGCACCTGCAGACCCCGGGTCCACCACCAGGGGAGCTCGGTGCAGCACCACTGCACTTGCGCTGTGCGGCTGACTACCTGCAAGCGAGTAGCTTTCTGGTTGTGGTGACTGAAAGCAGTGGCTGGTGAAGAGCGGGCACACCTGGGAGATATGCAAATTGCCACCATTCACAGCCAATCAAAGCGGGAATAATAGAGCCTGACAGCTTCAATCAATGATAGCACCTGCAGACCCCGGGTCCACCACCAGGGGGCTCGACAGCACCACTGCACTTGCGCTGTGCGGCTGACTACCTGCAAGCGAGTAGCTTTCTGGTTGTGGTGACTGAAAGCAGTGGCTGGTGAAGAGCGGGCACACCTGGGAGATATGCAAATTGCCACCATTCACAGCCAATCAAAGGTCCACCACCAATGTCAATGATAGCACCTGCAGACCCCGGGTCCACCACCAGGGGAGCTCGGTGCAGCACCACTGCACTTGCGCTGTGCGGCTGACTACCTGCAAGCGGTAGCTTTCTAGTTGTGGTGACTGAAAGCAGTGGCTGGTGAAGAGCGGGCACACCTGGGAGATATGCAAATTGCCACCATTCACAGCCAATCAAAGCGCGTGATAGAGCCTGACAGCTTCTCACGATTACAGCTTCAGCTGTCAATGATAGCACCTGCAGACCCCGGGTCCACCACCAGGGGAGCTCCGGTGCAGCACCACTGCACTTGCGCTGTGCGGCTGACTACCTGGAAGCGAGTAGCTTTCTAGTTGTGGTGACTGAAAGCAGTGGCTGGTGAAGAGCGGGCACACCTGGGAGATATGCAAATTGCCACCATTCACAGCCAATCAAAGCAGGGGGAATAGAGCCTGACAGCTTCTACGTTTACAGCGCTTCAGCTGTCAATGATAGCACCTGCAGACCCCGAGTCCACCACCAGGGGGAGCTCCGGTGCAGCACCACTGCACTTGCGCTGTGCGGCTGACTACCTGCAAGCGAGTAGCTTTCTAGTTGTGGTGACTGAAAGCAGTGGCTGGTGAAGAGCGGGCACACCTGGGAGATATGCAAATTGCCACCATTCACAGCCAATCAAAGCGCGTGAATAGAGCCTGACAGCTTCAGCTATCAATGATAGCACCTGCAGACCCCGGGTCCACCACCAGGGGGAGCTCCGGTGCAGCACCACTGCACTTGCGCTGTGCGGCTGACTACCTGCAAGCGAGTAGCTTTCTAGTTGAGGTGACTGAAAGCAGTGGCTGGTGAAGAGCGGGCACACCTGGGAGATATGCAAATTGCCACCATTCACAGCCAATCAAAGCGGCGTGAATAGAGCCTGACAGCCTGACACAGCTTCAGCTGTCAATGATAGCACCTGCAGACCCCGGGTCCACCACCAGGGGAGCTCGGTGCAGCACCACTGCACTTGCGCTGTGCGGCTGACTACCTGCAAGCGGTAGCTTTCTAGTTGTGGTGACTGAAAGCAGTGGCTGGTGAAGAGCGGGCACACCTGGGAGATATGCAAATTGCCTTCATTCACAGCCAATCAAAGCGCGTGAATAGAGCCTGACAGCTTCTACGATCACAGCTTCAGCTGTCAATGATAGCACCTGCAGACCCCGGGTCCACCACCAGGGGGCTCGGTGCAGCACCACTGCACTTGCGCTGTCGGCTGACTACCTGCAAGCGAGTAGCTTTCTAGTTGTGGTGACTGAAAGCAGTGGCTGGTGAAGAGCGGGCACACCTGGGAGATATGCAAATTGCCACCATTCACAGCCAATCAAAGCGCGTGAATAGAGCCTGACAGCTTCTACGACAGCTTCAGCTGTCAATGATAGCACCTGCAGACCCCGGTCCACCACCAGGGGAGCTCGGTGCAGCACCACTGCACTTGCTGTGCGGCTGACTACCTGCAAGCGAGTAGCTTTCTAGTTGTGGTGACTGAAAGCAGTGGCTGGTGAAGAGGGCACACCTGGGAGATATGCAAATTGCCACCATTCACAGCCAATCAAAGCGGGTGAATAGAGCCTGACAGCTTCAGCTGTCTGTCAAATGATAGCACCTGCAGACCCCGGGTCCACCACCAGG
>JAHFZB010000071.1:134393-163000 GCA_036884735.1 Huso huso | reverse complement strand
TATTCACACGCTTTGATTGGCTGTGAATGGTGGCAATTTGCATATCTCCCAGGTGTGCCCGCTATTCACCAGCCACTGCTTTCAGTCACCACAACTAGAAAGCTACTCGCTTGCAGGTAGTCAGCCGCACAAGCGCCAGTGCAGTGGTGCTGCACCGGCTCCCCCTGGTGGTGGACCCGGGGTCTGCAGGTGCTATCATTGACAGCTGAAGCGCTGTGATCGTAGAAGCTGTCAGGCTCTATTCCCTTTGATTGGCTGTGAATGGTGGCAATTTGCATATCTCCCAGGTGTGCCCGCTCTTCACCAGCCACTGCTTTCAGTCACCACAACTAGAAAGCTACTCGCTTGCAGGTAGTCAGCCGCACAGCGCAAGTGCAGTGGTGCTGCTGCCGAGCTCCCCTGGTGGTGGACCCGGGGTCTGCAGGTGCTATCATTGACAGCTGAAGCGCTGTGATCGTAGAAGCTGTCAGGCTCTATTCCCGCTTTGATTGGCTGTGAATGGTGGCAATTTGCATATCTCCCAGGTGTGCCCGCTCTTCACCAGCCACTGCTTTCAGTCACCACAACTAAAGCTACTCGCTTGCAGGTAGTCAGCCGCACAGCGCAAGTGCAGTGGTGCTGCACGGGCTCCCCTGGTGGTGGACCCGGGGTCTGCAGGTGCTATCATTGACAGCTGAGCGCTGTGATCGTAGAAGCTGTCAGGCTCTATTCACGCGCTTTGATTGGCTGTGAATGGTGGCAATTTGCATATCTCCCAGGTGTGCCCGCTCTTCACCAGCCACTGCTTTCAGTCACCACAACTAGAAAGCTACTCGCTTGCAGGTAGTCAGCCGCACAGCGCAAGCAGTGGTGCTGCACCGGAGCTCCCCTGGTGGTGGACCCGGGGTCTACAGGTGCTATCATTGACAGCTGATGCGCTGTGATTGTAGAAGCTGTCAGTCTCTATTCCACCGCTTTGATTGGCTGTGAATGGTGGCAATTTGCATATCTCCCAGGTGTGCCCGCTCTTCACCAGCCACTGCTTTCACTCACCACAACTAGAAAGCTACTCGCTTGCAGGTAGTCAGCCGCACTGCGCAAGTGCAGTGGTGCTGCACCGGAGCTCCCCCTGGTGGTGGACCCGGGGTCTGCAGGTGCTATCATTGACAGCTGAAGCGCTGTAATCATAGAAGCTCTCAGGCTCTATTCCCCTGCTTTGATTGGTGGCATTTTGCATTTCTCCCAGGTGTGCCCGCTCTTCACCAGCCACTGCTTTCAGTCACCACAACTAGAAAGCTACTCGCTTGCAGGTAGTCAGCCGCTGGCAGCGCAAGTGCAGTGGTGCTGCACGGAGCTCCCCTGGTGGTGGACCCGGGGTCTGCAGGTGCTATCATTGACAGCTGAAGCGCTGTGATCGTAGAAGCTGTCAGGCTCTATTCCCCCGCTTTGATTGGCTGTGAATGGTGGCAATTGCATATCTCCCAGGTGTGCCCGCTCTTCACCAGCCACTGCTTTCAGTCACCACAACTAGAAAGCTACTCGCTTGCAGGTAGTCAGCCGCTGCAAGCAAGTGCAGTGGTGCTGCACGGAGCTCCCCTGGTGGTGCACCCGGGGTCTGCAGGTTTTATCATTGACAGCTGAAGCGCTGTGATCGTAGAAGCTGTCAGGCTCTATTCTCCAGCTAAGATTGGCTGTGAATGGTGGCAATTTGCATATCTCCCAGGTGTGCCCGCTCTTCACCAGCCACTGCTTTCACTCACCACAACTAGAAAGCTACTCGCTTGCAGGTAGTCAGCCGCATAGCACAAGTGCACTGGTCCTGCACCGGAGCTCCCCCTGGTGGTGGACCCGGGGTCTGCAGGTGCTATCATTGACAGCTGAAGCGCTGTGATCGTAGAAGCTGTCAGGCTCTATTCACGCGCTTTGATTGGCTGTGAATGGTGGCAATTTGCATATCTCCCAGGTGTGCCCGCTCTTCACCAGCCACTGCTTTCAGTCACCACAACTAGAAAGCTACTCGCTTGCAGGTAGTCAGCCGCATAGCACAAGTGCAGTGGTGCTGCACCAGAGCTCCCCCTGGTGGTGGACCCGGGGTCTGCAGGTGCTATCATTGACAGCTGAAGCGCTGTGATCGTAGAAGCTGTCAGGCTCTATTCCCCGCTTTGATTGGCTGTGAATGGTGGCAATTTGCATATCTCCCAGGTGTGCCCTCTTCACCAGCCACTGCTTTCAGTCACCACAACTAGAAAGCTACTCGCTTGCAGGTAGTCAGCCGCTGGCGCAAGTGCAGTGGTGCTGCACCAGAGCTCCCCCTGGTGGTGGACTCGGGGTCTGCAGGTGCTATCATTGACAGCTGAAGCGCTGTAAATGTAGAAGCTGTCAGGCTCTATTCCCCCTGCTTTGATTGGCTGTGAATGGTGGCAATTTGCATATCTCCCAGGTATGCCCGCTCTTCACCAGCCACTGCTTTCAGTCACCACAACTAGAAAGCTACTCGCTAGCAGGTACTCAGCCGCACAGCGCAAGTGCAGTGGTGCTGCACCGAGCTCCCCTGGTGGTGGACCCGGGGTCTGCAGGTGCTATCATTGACAGCTGAAGCGCTGTGTTCGTAGAAGCTGTCAGGCTCTATTCCCCTGCTTTGATTGGCTGTGAATGGTGGCAATTTGCATATCTCCCAGGTGTGCCCGCTCTTCTCCAGCCACTGCTTTCAGTCACCACAACTAGAAAGCTACTCGCTTGCAGGTAGTCAGCCGCTGGCGCGCAAGTGCAGTGGTGCTGCACCGGAGCTCCCCCCTGGTGGTCGACCCGGGGTCTGCAGGTGCTATCATTGACAGCTGAAGCGCTGTGATCATAGAAGCTGTCAGGTTCTATTCACGCGCATTGATTGGCTGTGAATGGTGGCAATTTGCATATCTCCCAGGTGTGCCCGCTCTTCACCAGCCACTGCTTTCAGTCACCACAACTAGAAAGCTACTCGCTTGCAGGTAGTCAGCCGCTGGCGCAAGTGCAGTGGTGCTGCACCGGAGCTCCCCTGGTGGTGGACCCGGGGTCTGCAGGTGCTATCATTGACAGCTGAAGCGCTGTGATCGTAGAAGCTGTCAGGCTCTATTCCCCCCCTTTGATTGGCTGTGAATGGTGGCAATTTGCATATCTCCCAGGTGTGCCCGCTCTTCACCAGCCACTGCTTTCAGTCACCACAACTAGAAAGCTACTCGCTTGCAGGTAGTCAGCCGCTGGCAGCGCAAGTGCAGTGGTGCTGCACCGGAGCTCCCCTGGTGGTGGACCCGGGGTCTGCAGGTGCTATCATTGACAGCTGAAGCTGTGATCGTAGAAGCTGTCAGGCTCTATTCCCCGCTTTGATTGGCTGTGAATGGTGGCAATTTGCATATCTCCCAGGTGTGCCCGCTCTTCACCAGCCACTGCTTTCAGTCACCACAACTAGAAAGCTACTCGCTTGCAGGTAGTCAGCCGCTGGCGCACAAGTGCAGTGGTGCTGCACCGGAGCTCCCCTGGTGGTGGACCCGGGGTCTGCAGGTGCTATCATTGACAGCTGAAGCGCTGTGATCGTAAAGCTGTCAGGCTCTATTCCCCGCTTTGATTGGCTGTGAATGGTGGCAATTTGCATATCTCCCAGGTGTGCCCGCTCTTCACCAGCCACTGCTTTCAGTCACCACAACTAAAGCTACTCGCTTGCAGGTAGTCAGCCGCATAGTATAAGTGCAGTGGTGCTGCACGAGCTCCCCTGGTGGTGGACCCGGGGTCTGCAGGTGCTATCATTGACAGCTGATGCGCTGTGATCGTAAAGCTGTCAGGCTCTATTCCCGCTTTGATTGGCTGTGAATGGTGGCAATTTGCATATCTCCCAGGTGTGCCCGCTCTTCACCAGCCACTGCTTTCACTCACCACAACTAGAAAGCTACTCGCTTGCAGGTAGTCAGCCGCTGGCACAAGTGCAGTGGTGCTGCACCGAGCTCCCCCCCCTGGTGGTGGACCCGGGGTCTGCAGGTGCTATCATTGACAGCTGAGCGCTGTGATCGTAGAAGCTGTCAGGCTCTATTCCCGTGCTTTGATTGGCTGTGAATGGTGGCAATTTGCATATCTCCCAGGTGTGCCCGCTCTTCACCAGCCACTGCTTTCACTCACCACAACTAGAAAGCTACTCGCTTGCAGGTAGTCAGCCGCTGCGCAAGTGCAGTGGTGCTGCACCGAACTCCCCTGGTGGTGGACCCGGGGTCTGCAGGTGCTATCATTGACAGCTGAGCGCTGTGATCGTAGAAGCTGTCAGGCTCTATTCACCCGCTTTGATTGGCTGTGAATGGTGGCAATTTGCATATCTCCCAGGTGTGCCCGCTCTTCACCAGCCACTGCTTTCAGTCACCACAACTAGAAAGCTACTCGCTTGCAGGTAGTCAGCCGCACAGCGCAAGTGCAGTGGTGCTGCACGGAGCTCCCCTGGTGGTGGACCCGGGGTCTGCAGGTGCTATCATTGACAGCTGAAGCGCTGTGATCGTAGAAGCTGTCAGGCTCTATTCCCCGCGCTTTGATTGGCTGTGAATGGTGGCAATTTGCATATCTCCCAGGTGTGCCCGCTCTTCACCAGCCACTGCTTTCAGTCACCACAACTAGAAAGCTACTCGCTTGCAGGTAGTCAGCCGCACAGCGCAAGTGCAGTGGTGCTGCACGGAGCTCCCCCCCTGGTGGTGGACCCGGGGTCTGCAGGTGCTATCATTGACAGCTGAAGCGCTGTGATCGTAGAAGCTGTCAGGCTCTATTCCCGCGCTTTGATTGGCTGTGAATGGTGGCAATTGCATATCTCCCAGGTGTGCCCGCTCTTCACCAGCCACTGCTTTCAGTCACCACAACTAAAAGCTACTCGCTTGCAGGTAGTCAGCCGCTGGCGCAAGTGCAGTGGTGCTGCACGAGCTCCCCTGGTGGTGGACCCGGGGTCTGCAGGTGCTATCATTGACAGCTGAAGCGCTGTGATCGTAGAAGCTGTCAGGCTCTATTCACGTGCTTTGATTGGCTGTGAATGGTGGCAATTTGCATATCTCCCAGGTGTGCCCGCTCTTCACCAGCCACTGCTTTCAGTCACCACAACTAGAAAGCTACTCGCTTGCAGGTAGTCAGCCGCACAGCGCAAGTGCAGTGGTGCTGCACCGGAGCTCCCCTGGTGGTGGACCCGGGGTCTGCAGGTGCTATCATTGACAGCTGAAGCGCTGTGATCGTAGAAGCTGTCAGGCTCTATTCCCCTGCTTTGATTGGCTGTGAATGGTGGCAATTTGCATATCTCCCAGGTGTGCCCGCTCTTCACCAGCCACTGCTTTCAGTCACCACAACTAGAAAGCTACTCGCTTGCAGGTAGTCAGCCGCACAGCGCAAAGTGCAGTGGTGCTGCACGGAAGCTCCCCCTGGTGGTGGACCCGGGGTCTGCAGGTGCTATCATTGACAGCTGAAGCGCTGTGATCGTAGAAGCTGTCAGGCTCTATTCCCCTGCTTTGATTGGCTGTGAATGGTGGCAATTTGCATATCTCCCAGGTGTGCCCGCTCTTCACCAGCCACTGCTTTCAGTCACCACAACTAGAAAGCTACTCGCTTGCAGGTAGTCAGCCGCTGGCGCAAGTGCAGTGGTGCTGCACGGAGCTCCCCCTGGTGGTGGACCCGGGGTCTGCAGGTGCTATCATTGACAGCTGAAGCGCTGTGATCGTGAAGAAGCTGTCAGGCTCTATTCCCCGCTTTGATTGGCTGTGAATGGTGGCAATTTGCATATCTCCCAGGTGTGCCCGCTCTTCACCAGCCACTGCTTTCAGTCACCACAACTAAAGCTACTCGCTTGCAGGTAGTCAGCCGCTGACAGCGCAAGTGCAGTGGTGCTGCACCGAGCTCCCCTGGTGGTGGACCCGGGGTCTGCAGGTGCTATCATTGACAGCTGAAGCGCTGTGATCGTAGAAGCTGTCAGGCTCTATTCCCGCGCTTTGATTGGCTGTGAATGGTGGCAATTTGCATATCTCCCAGGTGTGCCCGCTCTTCACCAGCCACTGCTTTCAGTCACCACAACTAAGCTACTCGCTTGCAGGTAGTCAGCCGCACAGCGCAAGTGCAGTGGTGCTGCACCGAGCTCCCCTGGTGGTGGACCCGGGGTCTGCAGGTGCTATCATTGACAGCTGAAGCGCTGTGATCGTAGAAGCTGTCAGGCTCTATTCCCCTGCTTTGATTGGCTGTGAATGGTGGCAATTTGCATATCTCCCAGGTGTGCCCACTCTTCACCAGCCACTGCTTTCAGTCACCACAACTAGAAAGCTACTCGCTTGCAGGTAGTCAGCCGCTGGCGCAAGTGCAGTGGTGCTGCACCGGAGCTCCCCTGGTGGTGGACCGGGGTCTGCAGGTGCTATCATTGACAGCTGAAGCTGTGATCAGTAGAAGCTGTCAGGCTCTATTCCCGTGCTTTGATTGGCTGTGAATGGTGGCAATTTGCATATCTCCCAGGTGTGCCCGCTCTTCACCAGCCACTGCTTTCAGTCACCTCAACTAGAAAGCTACTCGCTTGCAGGTAGTCAGCCGCTGGCGCAAGTGCAGTGGTGCTGCACCGGAGCTCCCCCTGGTGGTGGACCGGGGTCTGCAGGTGCTATCATTGACAGCTGAAGCGCTGTGATCGTAGAAGCTGTCAGGCTCTATTCCCGTGCTTTTGATTGGCTGTGAATGGTGGCAATTTGCATATCTCCCAGGTGTGCCCGCTCTTCACCAGCCACTGCTTTCAGTCACCACAACTAGAAAGCTACTCGCTTGCAGGTAGTCAGCCGCTGGCGCAAGTGCAGTGGTGCTGCACGGAGCTCCCCTGGTGGTGGACCCGGGGTCTGCAGGTGCTATCATTGACAGCTGAAGCGCTGTGATCGTAGAAGCTGTCAGGCTCTATTCCCCTGCTTTGATTGGCTGTGAATGGTGGCAATTTGCATATGTCCCAGGTGTGCCCGCTCTTCACCAGCCACTGCTTTCAGTCACCACAACTAGAAAGCTACTCGCTAGCAGGTAGTCAGCCGCTGGCGCAAGTGCAGTGGTGCTGCACTGGAGCTCCCCCTGGTGGTGGACCCGGGGTCTGCAGGTGCTATCATTGACAGCTGAAGCGCTGTAATCGTAGAAGCTGTCAGGCTCTATTCCCCATGCTTTGATTGGCTGTGAATCGTGGCAATTTGCATATCTCCCAGGTGTGCCCGCTCTTCACCAGCCACTGCTTTCAGTCACCACAACTAGAAAGCTACTCGCTAGCAGGTACTCAGCCGCACAGCGCAAGTGCAGTGGTGCTGCACCGAGCTCCCCTGGTGGTGGACCCGGGGTCTGCAGGTGCTATCATTGACAGCTGAAGCTGTGATCGTCTGTCAGGCTCTATTCCCGCTTTTTGATTGGCTGTGAATGGTGGCAATTTGCATATCTCCCAGGTGTGCCCGCTCTTCACCAGCCACTGCTTTCAGTCACCACAACTAGAAAGCTACTCGCTTGCAGGTAGTCAGCCGCTGGCGCCAGTGCAGTGGTGCTGCACGGAGCTCCCCCTGGTGGTGGACCCGGGGTCTGCAGGTGCTATCATTGACAGCTGAAGCGCTGTGATCTCTATTCAGGCTCTATTCCCCGCTTTTGATTGGCTGTGAATGGTGGCAATTTGCATATCTCCCAGGTGTGCCCGCTCTTCACCAGCCACTGCTTTCAGTCACCACAACTAAAAGCTACTCGCTTGCAGGTAGTCAGCCGCTGGCGCAAAGTGCAGTGGTGCTGCACCGGACTCCCCTCTGGTGGTGGACCCGGGGTCTGCAGGTGCTATCATTGACAGCTGAAGCGCTGTGTTCGTCGAAGCTGTCAGGCTCTATTCCCCCGCTTTGATTGACTGCGAATGGTGGCAATTTGCATATCTCCAAGGTGTGCCCGTTCGTCCCCCAGCCACTGCTTTCAGTCACCACAACTAGAAAGCTACTCGCTAGCAGGTACTCAGCCGCACAGCGCAAGGGCAGTGGTGCTGCACCGGAGCTCCCCCTGGTGGTGGACCCGGGGTCTGCAGGTGCTATCATTGACAGCTGAAGCGCTGTAAACGTAGAAGCTGTCAAGTTCTATTCCCCCCGCTTTCATTGGCTGTGAATGGTGGCAATTTGCATATCTCCCAGGTGTCCCTGCTCTTCACCAGCCACTGCTTTCCGTCACCACAACTAGAAAACTACTCGCTTGCAGGTAGTCAGCCGCACAAGCGCAAGTGCAGTGGTGCTGCACCGAGCTCCCCTGGTGGTGGACCCGGGTCTGCAGGTGCTATCATTGACAGCTGAAGCGCTGTGATCGTGAAGCTGTCAGGCTCTATTCATCGCTTTGATTGGCTGTGAATGGTGGCAATTTGCATATCTCCTAGGTGTGCCCGCTCTTCACCAGCCACTGCTTTTACTCACCACAACTAGAAAGCTACTCGCTAGCAGGTAGTCAGCCGCACAGCGCAAGTGCAGTGGTGCTGCACCGGAGCTCCCCCTGGTGCTGGACCGTGGGTCTACAGGTGCTATCATTGACAGCTGAAGTGCTGTGATCAAAAAGCTGTCAGGCTCTATTCCCCGCTTTGATTGGCTGTGAATGGTGGCAATTTGCATATCTCCCAGGTGTGCCCGCTCTTCACCAGCCACTGCTTTCCAGTCACCACAACTAGAAAGCTACTCGCTTGCAGGTAGTCAGCCGCTGGCGCAAGTGCAGTGGTGCTGCACCGGAGCGCCCCCTGGTGGTGGACCCGGGGTCTGCAGGTGCTATCATTGACAGCTGAAGCGCTGTGATCGTAGAAGCTGTCAGGCTCTATTCACGCGCTTTGATTGGCTGTGAATGGTGGCAATTTGCATATCTCCCAGGTGTGCCCGCTCTTCACCAGCCACTGCTTTCAGTCACCACAACTAGAAAGCTACTGGCTTGCAGGTAGTCAGCCGCTGGCGCAAGTGCAGTGGTGCTGCACTGGAGCTCCCCTGGTGGTGGACCGGGGGTCTGCAGGTGCTATCATTGACAGCTGAGCTGTGATCGTAGAAGCTGTCAGGCTCTATTCCCGCTTTGATTGGCTGTGAATGGTGGCAATTTGCATATCTCCCAGGTGTGCCCGCTCTTCACCAGCCACTGCTTTCAGTCACCACAACTAGAAAGCTACTCGCTTGCAGGTAGTCAGCCGCTGCGCAAGTGCAGTGGTGCTGCACGGGCTCCCCTGGTGGTGGACCCGGGGTCTGCAGGTGCTATCATTGACAGCTGAAGCTGTGATTGTAGAAGCTGTCAGGCTCTATTCCCCGCTTTGATTGGCTGTGAATGGTGGCAATTTGCATATCTCCCAGGTGTGCCCGCTCTTCACCAGCCACTGCTTTCAGTCACCACAACTAGAAAGCTACTCGCTTGCAGGTAGTCAGCCGCTGGCGCCAAGTGCAGTGGTGCTGCACCAGAGCTCCCCCTGGTGGTGGACCCGGGGTCTGCAGGTGCTATCATTGACAGCTGAAGCGCTGTGATCGTAGAAGCTGTCAGGCTCTATTCACGCGCTTTGATTGGCTGTGAATGGTGGCAATTTGCATATCTCCCAGGTGTGCCCGCTCTTCACCAGCCACTGCTTTCAGTCACCACAACTAGAAAGCTACTCGCTTGCAGGTAGTCAGCCGCACAGCGCAAGTGCAGTGGTGCTGCACCGGAGCTCCCCCTGGTGGTGGACCCGGGGTCTGCAGGTGCTATCATTGACAGCTGAAGCGCTGTGATCGTAGAAGCTGTCTGGCTCTATTCCCCCGCTGTGAATGGTGGCAATTTGCATATCTCCCAGGTGTGCCCGCTCTTCACCAGCCACTGCTGGCAGTCACCACAACTAGAAAGCTACTCGCTTGCAGGTAGTCAGCCGCTGGCGCAAGTGCAGTGGTGCTGCACCGGTGCGCCCCCTGGTGGTGGACCCGGGGTCTGCAGGTGCTATCATTGACAGCTGAAGCGCTGTGATCGTAGAAGCTGTCAGGCTCTATTCCCCCGCTTTGATTGGCTGTGAATGGTGGCAATTTGCATATCTCCCAGGTGTGCCCGCTCTTCACCAGAAACTGCTGGCAGTCACCACAACTAGAAAGCTACTCGCTTGCAGGTAGTCAGCCGCTGGCGCAAGTGCAGTGGTGCTGCACCGGCTCCCCTGGTGGTGGACCCGGGGTCTGCAGGTGCTATCATTGACAGCTGAAGCTGTGATCGTAAAAGCTGTCAGGCTCTATTCACCCGCTTTGATTGGCTGTGAATGGTGGCAATTTGCATATCTCCCAGGTCTGCCCGCTCTTCACCAGCCACTGCTTTCAGTCACCACAACTAGAAAGCTACTCGCTTGCAGGTAGTCAGCCGCACAGCGCAAGTGCAGTGGTGCTGCACGGGAGCTCCCCTGGTGGTGGACCGGGGTCTGCAGGTGCTATCATTGACAGCTGAAGCGCTGTGATCGTAGAAGCTGTCAGGCTCTATTCCCGCTTTGATTGGCTGTGAATGGTGGCAATTTGCATATCTCCCAGGTGTGCCCGCTCTTCACCAGCCACTGCTTTCAGTCACCACAACTAGAAAGCTACTCGCTTGCAGGTAGTCAGCCGCTGGCGCAAGTGCAGTGGTGCTGCACGAGCCCCCCTGGTGGTGGACTCGGGGTCTGCAGGTCCTATCATTGACAGCTGAAGCTGTCAGGCTCTATTCACGTGCTTTGATTGGCTGTGAATGGTGGCAATTTGCATATCTCCCAGGTGTGCCCGCTCTTCACCAGCCACTGCTTTCAGTCACCACAACTAGAAAGCTACTCACTTGCAGGTAGTCAGTCGCACTCAAGTGCAGTGGTGCTGCAATCGAGCTCCCCTGGTGGTGGACCCGGGGTCTGCAGGTGCTATCATTGACAGCTGACGCGCTGTGTTCGTTGAAGCTGTCAGGCTCTATTCCCCTGCTTTCATTGGCTGTGAATGGTGGCAATTTGCATATCTCCCAGGTGTGCCCGCTCTTCACCAGCCACTGCTTTTAGTCACCACAACTAGAAAGCTACTCGCTTGCAGGTAGTCAGCCGCTGGCGCAAAGTGCAGTGGTGCTGCACGGGCTCCCCTGGTGGTGGACCCGGGGTCTGCAGGTGCTATCATTGACAGCTGAGCTGAAGCTGTCAGGCTCTATTCACCGCTTTGATTGGCTGTGAATGGTGGCAATTTGCATATCTCCCAGGTGTGCCCGCTCTTCACCAGCCACTGCTTTCAGTCACCACAACTAAAGCTACTCGCTTGCAGGTAGTCAGCCGCTGGCGCAAGTGCAGTGGTGCTGCACCGGAGCTCCCCTGGTGGTGGACCCGGGGTCTGCAGGTGCTATCATTGACAGCTGAAGCTGTGATCTGTTCAAAGCTGTCAGGCTCTATTCCCCCGCTTTGATTGGCTGTGAATGGTGGCAATTTGCATATCTCCCAGGTGTGCCCGCTCTTCACCAGCCACTGCTTTCAGTCACCACAACTAGAAAGCTACTCGCTTGCAGGTAGTCAACCGCTGCACAGCGCAAGTGCAGTGGTGCTGCACCGGAGCTCCCCTGGTGGTGGACCCGGGGTCTGCAGGTGCTATCATTGACAGCTGAAGCGCTGTGATCGTAGAAGCTGTCAGGCTCTATTCCCCGCTTTGATTGGCTGTGAATGGTGGCAATTTGCATATCTCCCAGGTGTGCCCGCTCTTCACCAGCCACTGCTTTCAGTCACCACAACTAGAAAGCTACTCGCTTGCAGGTAGTCAGCCGCTGGCGCAAGTGCAGTGGTGCTGCACCGGAGCTCCCCCTGGTGGTGGACCCGGGGTCTGCAGGTGCTGTCATTGACAGCTGATGCGCTGTGATCGTAGAAGCTGTCAGGCTCTATTCACGCGCTTTGATTGGCTGTGAATGGTGGCAATTTGCATATCTCCCAGGTGTGCCCGCTCTTCACCAGCCACTGCTTTCACTCACCACAACTAGAAAGCTACTCGCTTGCAGGTAGTCAGCCGCTGGCGCAAGTGCAGTGGTGCTGCACGGGCTCCCCTGGTGGTGGACCGGGGTCTGCAGGTGCTATCATTGACAGCTGAAGCGCTGTGATCGTAGGCTCTATCAGGCTCTATTCCCCAGCTTTGATTGGCTGTGAATGGTGGCAATTTGCATATCTCCCAGGTGTGCCCGCTCTTCACCAGCCACTGCTTTCAGTCACCACAACTAGAAAGCTACTCGCTTGCAGGTAGTCAGCCGCTGGCGCAAGTGCAGTGGTGCTGCACGGGCTCCCCTGGTGGTGGACCCGGGGTCTGCAGGTGCTATCATTGACAGCTGAAGCTGTGATCGGGAGCTGTCAGGCTCTATTCCCCTTTGATTGGCTGTGAATGGTGGCAATTTGCATATCTCCCAGGTGTGCCCGCTCTTCACCAGCCACTGCTTTCAGTCACCACAACTAGAAAGCTACTCGCTTGCAGGTAGTCAGCCGCTGGCGCAAGTGCAGTGGTGCTGCACGGGCTCCCCTGGTGGTGGACCCGGGGTCTGCAGGTGCTATCATTGACAGCTGAAGCTGTCGTAGAAGCTGTCAGGCTCTATTCCCCTTTGATTGGCTGTGAATGGTGGCAATTTGCATATCTCCCAGGTGTGCCGCTCTTCACCAGCCACTGCTTTCAGTCACCACAACTAGAAAGCTACTCGCTTGCAGGTAGTCAGCCGCTGGCGCAAGTGCAGTGGTGCTGCACCGAGCTCCCCTGGTGGTGGACCCGGGGTCTGCAGGTGCTATCATTGACAGCTGAAGCGCTGTGATCGTAGAAGCTGTCAGGCTCTATTCCCCGCTTTTGATTGGCTGTGAATGGTGGCAATTTGCATATCTCCCAGGTGTGCCCGCTCTTCACCAGCCACTGCTTTCAGTCACCACAACTAAAAAAGCTACTCGCTTGCAGGTAGTCAGCCGCACAGCGCAAGTGCAGTGGTGCTGCACGGAGCTCCCCCTGGTGGTGGACCCGGGGTCTGCAGGTGCTATCATTGACAGCTGAAGCGCTGTGATCGTAGAAGCTGTCAGGCTCTATTCACAGCGCTTTGATTGGCTGTGAATGGTGGCAATTGCATATCTCCCAGGTGTGCCCGCTCTTCACCAGCCACTGCTTTCAGTCACCACAACTAGAAAGCTACTGGCTTGCAGGTAGTCAGCCGCACAAGCGCCAAGTGCAGTGGTGCTGCACGGAGCTCCCCCTGGTGGTGGACCCGGGGTCTGCAGGTGCTATCATTGACAGCTGAAGCGCTGTGATCGTGAAAGCTGTCAGGCTCTATTCCCCGCTTTGATTGGCTGTGAATGGTGGCAATTTGCATATCTCCCAGGTGTGCCCGCTCTTCACCAGCCACTGCTTTCAGTCACCACAACTAGAAAGCTACTCGCTTGCAGGTAGTCAGCCGCACAAGCATAAGTGCAGTGGTGCTGCACCGAGCTCCCCCTGGTGGTGGACCCGGGGTCTGCAGGTGCTATCATTGACAGCTGAAGCTGTCATCGTAGAAGCTGTCAGGCTCTATTCACCTTTTGATTGGCTGTGAATGGTGGCAATTTGCATATCTCCCAGGTGTGCCCGCTCTTCACCAGCCACTGCTTTCAGTCACCACAACTAGAAAGCTACTCGCTTGCAGGTAGTCAGCCGCACAGCGCAAAGTGCAGTGGTGCTGCACGGAGCTCCCCCCCTGGTGGTGGACCCGGGGTCTGCAGGTGCTATCATTGACAGCTGAAGCTGTGATCAAAGCTGTCAGGCTCTATTCCCGTGCTTTGATTGGCTGTGAATGGTGGCAATTTGCATATCTCCCAGGTGTGCCCGCTCTTCACCAGCCACTGCTTTCAGTCACCACAACTAGAAAGCTACTGGCTTGCAGGTAGTCAGCCGCTGGCAGCACAAGTGCAGTGGTGCTGCACCGAGCTCCCCTGGTGGTGGACCTGGGGTCTGCAGGTGCTATCATTGACAGCTGAAGCGCTGTGATCGTAGAAGCTGTCAGGCTCTATTCCCCGCTTTGATTGGCTGTGAATGGTGGCAATTTGCATATCTCCCAGGTGTGCCCGCTCTTCACCAGCCACTGCTTTCACTCACCACAACTAAAGCTACTCACTTGCAGGTACTCAGCCGCTGGCGCAAGTGCAGTGGTGCTGCACGGAGCTCCCCTGGTGGTGGACCGGGGTCTGCAGGTGCTATCATTGACAGCTGAAGCTGTGATCGTAGAAGCTGTCAGGCTCTATTCCCCTGCTTTGATTGGCTGTGAATGGTGGCAATTTGCATATCTCCCAGGTGTGCCCGCTCTTCACCAGCCACTGCTTTCCAGTCACCACAACTAGAAAGCTACTCGCTTGCAGGTAGTCAGCCGCTGGCGCAAAGTGCAGTGGTGCTGCACCGAGCTCCCCCCTGGTGGTGGACCCGGGGTCTGCAGGTGCTATCATTGACAGCTGAAGCTGAGCGCTGTGATCGTAAGAAGCTGTCAGGCTCTATTCACGTGCTTTGATTGGCTGTGAATGGTGGCAATTTGCATATCTCCCAGGTGTGCCCGCTCTTCACCAGCCACTGCTTTCAGTCACCACAACTAAAAGCTACTCGCTTGCAGGTAGTCAGCCGCACAGCGCAAGTGCAGTGGTGCTGCACGGGCTCCCCCCTGGTGGTGGACCCGGGGTCTGCAGGTGCTATCATTGACAGCTGAAGCGCTGTGATCGTAGAAGCTGTCAGGCTCTATTCACAGCGCTTTGATTGGCTGTGAATGGTGGCAATTTGCATATCTCCCAGGTGTGCCCGCTCTTCACCAGCCACTGCTTTCCTCACCACAACTAAAGCTACTCGCTTGCAGGTAGTCAGCCGCACAAGCGCAAGTGCAGTGGTGCTGCACTGGAGCTCCCCTGGTGGTGGACCCGGGGTCTGCAGGTGCTATCATTGACAGCTGACTGTGATCGTGAAGCTGTCAGGCTCTATTCCCCGCTTTGATTGGCTGTGAATGGTGGCAATTTGCATATCTCCCAGGTGTGCCCGCTCTTCACCAGCCACTGCTTTCAGTCACCACAACTAGAAAGCTACTCGCTTGCAGGTAGTCAGCCGCTGGCGCAAGTGCAGTGGTGCTGCACGGAGCTCCCCTGGTGGTGGACCCGGGGTCTGCAGGTGCTATCATTGACAGCTGAAGCGCTGTAATCGTTAAGCTGTCAGGCTCTATTCACGCTTTGATTGGCTGTGAATGGTGGCAATTTTGCATATCTCCCAGGTGTGCCCGCTCTTCACCAGCCACTGCTTTCAGTCACCACAACTAGAAAGCTACTCGCTTGCAGGTAGTCAGCCGCACAGCGCAAGTGCAGTGGTGCTGCACGGAGCTCCCCTGGTGGTGGACCCGGGGTCTGCAGGTGCTATCATTGACAGCTGAAGCTGTGATCGTAGAAGCTGTCAGGCTCTATTCCCCGCTTTGATTGGCTGTGAATGGTGGCAATTTGCATATCTCCCAGGTGTGCCCGCTCTTCACCAGCCACTGCTTTCAGTCACCACAACTAAAAGCTACTCGCTTGCAGGTAGTCAACCGCTGGCCATAAGTGCAGTGGTGCTGCACCGGACTCCCCTGGTGGTGGACCCGGGGTCTGCAGGTGCTATCATTGACAGCTGAGCGCTGTGATCGTAGAAGCTGTCAGGCTCTATTCACGCGCTTTGATTGGCTGTGAATGGTGGCAATTTGCATATCTCCCAGGTGTGCCTGCTCTTCACCAGCCACTGCTTTCAGTCACCACAACTAGAAAGCTACTACGCTTGCAGGTAGTCAGCCGCTGGCGCCAAGTGCAGTGGTGCTGCACGGGGCTCCCCCTGGTGGTGGACCGGGGTCTGCAGGTGCTATCATTGACAGCTGAAGCTGTGATCGTAGAAGCTGTCAGGCTCTATTCACCGCTTTGATTGGCTGTGAATGGTGGCAATTTGCATATCTCCCAGGTGTGCCCGCTCTTCACCAGCCACTGCTTTCAGTCACCACAACTAGAAAGCTACTCGCTTGCAGGTAGTCAGCCGCTGCCGCAAGTGCAGTGGTGCTGCACGGACTCCCCTGGTGGTGGACCGGGGTCTGCAGGTGCTATCATTGACAGCTGTAGAAGCTGTCAGGCTCTATTCACCGCTTTGATTGGCTGTGAATGGTGGCAATTTGCATATCTCCCAGGTGTGCCCGCTCTTCACCAGCCACTGCTTTCAGTCACCACAACTAGAAAGCTACTCGCTTGCAGGTAGTCAGCCGCTGGCGCAAGTGCAGTGGTGCTGCACGGAGCTCCCCCTGGTGGTGGACCCGGGGTCTGCAGGTGCTATCATTGACAGCTGAAGCTGTGTTCGTAGAAGCTGTCAGGCTCTATTCCCCCGCTTTGATTGGCTGTGAATGGTGGCAATTTGCATATCTCCCAGGTGTGCCCGCTCTTCACCAGCCACTGCTTTCAGTCACCACAACTAGAAAGCTACTCGCTAGCAGGTACTCAGCCGCTGGCGCAAGTGCAGTGGTGCTGCACGGAGCTCCCCTGGTGGTGGACCCGGGGTCTGCAGGTGCTATCATTGACAGCTGAAGCGCTGTGATCGTAGAAGCTGTCGACTCTATTCCCCTGCTTTGATTGGCTGTGAATGGTGGCAATTTGCATATCTCCCAGGTGTGCCCGCTCTTCACCAGCCACTGCTTTCAGTCACCACAACTAGAAAGCTACTGCGCTTGCAGGTAGTCAGCCGCACAGCGCAAAGTGCAGTGGTGCTGCACGGAGCTCCCCCCCTGGTGGTGGACCCGGGGTGCTATCTGCAGGTGCTATCATTGATAGCTGAAGCTGTCAGGCTCTATTCACGCTTTTGATTGGCTGTGAATGGTGGCAATTTGCATATCTCCCAGGTGTGCCCGCTCTTCACCAGCCACTGCTTTCAGTCACCTCAACTAGAAAGCTACTCGCTTGCAGGTAGTCAGCCGCTGGCGCAAGTGCAGTGGTGCTGCACGGAGCTCCCCTGGTGGTGGACCCGGGGTCTGCAGGTGCTATCATTGACAGCTGAAGCTGTCAGGCTCTATTCTGTCAGGCTCTATTCCCCGCTTTGATTGGCTGTGAATGGTGGCAATTTGCATATCTCCCAGGTGTGCCCGCTCTTCACCAGCCACTGCTTTCAGTCACCACAACTAGAAAGCTACTCGCTTGCAGGTAGTCAGCCGCTGGCGCAAAGTGCAGTGGTGCTGCACCGAGCTCCCCTGGTGGTGGACCCGGGGTCTGCAGGTGCTATCATTGACAGCTGAAGCGCTGTGATCGTAGAAGCTGTCAGGCTCTATTCCCCGCTTTGATTGGCTGTGAATGGTGGCAATTTGCATATCTCCCAGGTGTGCCCGCTCTTCACCAGCCACTGCTTTCAGTCACCACAACTGAAAGCTACTCGCTTGCAGGTAGTCAGCCGCACAGGCGCAAGTGCAGTGGTGCTGCACCGGAGCTCCCCTGGTGGTGGACCCGGGGTCTGCAGGTGCTATCATTGATGTGATCGTGAAAGCTGTCAAGCTCTATTCCCCCCTTTGATTGGCTGTGAATGGTGGCAATTTGCATATCTCCCAGGTGTGCCCGCTCTTCACCAGCCACTGCTTTCAGTCACCACAACTAGAAAGCTACTCGCTTGCAGGTAGTCAGCCGCACAGCGCAAGTGCAGTGGTGCTGCACGGACTCCCCTGGTGGTGGACCCGGGGTCTGCAGGTGCTATCATTGACAGTGAAGCGCTGTGATTGGTGTCAGGCTCTATTCCCCGCTTTGATTGGCTGTGAATGGTGGCAATTTGCATATCTCCCAGGTGTGCCCTGCTCTTCACCAGCCACTGCTTTCAGTCACCACAACTAGAAAGCTACTACCGCTTGCAGGTACTCAGCCGCATGCACAAAGTGCAGTGGTGCTGCACGAGCTCCCCTGGTGGTGGACCCGGGGTCTGCAGGTGCTATCATTGACAGCTGAGCGCTGTGATCTGAAGCTGTCAGGCTCTATTCCGCCCCTTTTGATTGGCTGTGAATGGTGGCAATTTGCATATCTCCCAGGTGTGCCCGCTCTTCACCAGCCACTGCTTTCAGTCACCACAACTAAGCTACTACTCGCTTGCAGGTACTCAGCCGCTGGCGTAAGTGCAGTGGTGCTGCACTGGAGCTCCCCTGGTGGTGGACCCGGGGTCTGCAGGTGCTATCATTGACAGCTGAAGCTGTCAGAAGCTGTCAGGCTCTATTCCCCCTTTGATTGGCTGTGAATGGTGGCAATTTGCATATCTCCCAGGTGTGCCCGCTCTTCACCAGCCACTGCTTTCAGTCACCACAACTAGAAAGCTACTCGCTTGCAGGTAGTCAGCCGCTGGCACAAGTGCAGTGGTGCTGCACTGAGCTCCCCTGGTGGTGGACCCGGGGTCTGCAGGTGCTATCATTGACAGCTGGCGCTGTGATGCAGTAAAGCTGTCAGGCTCTATTCCCGCGCTTTGATTGGCTGTGAATGGTGGCAATTTGCATATCTCCCAGGTGTGCCCGCTCTTCACCAGCCACTGCTTTCAGTCACCACAACTAGAAAGCTACTCGCTTGCGGGTAGTCAGCCGCTGGCGTCAAGTGCAGTGGTGCTGCACGGGCTCCCCCTGGTGGTGGACCGCAGGGGTCTGCAGGTGCTATCATTGACAGTTGAAGCGCTGTGATCGTAGAAGCTGTCTATTCCCCGGCGCTTTGATTGGCTGTGAATGGTGGCAATTTGCATATCTCCCAGGTGTGCCGCTCTTCACCAGCCACTGCTTTCAGTCACCCACAACTAGAAAGCTACTCGCTTGCAGGTAGTCAGCCGCACAAGCATAAGTGCAGTGGTGCTGCACCGGAGCTCCCCTGGTGGTGGACCCGGGGTCTGCAGGTGCTATCATTGACAGGGGTCTGCAGCTGAAGCTGTCAGGCTCTATTCCCCGCTTTGATTGGCTGTGAATGGTGGCAATTTGCATATCTCCCAGGTGTGCCCGCTCTTCACCAGCCACTGCTTTCAGTCACCACAACTAGAAAGCTACTCGCTTGCAGGTAGTCAGCCGCTGGCGCAAGTGCAGTGGTGCTGCACTGGAGCTCCCCTGGTGGTGGACTCGGGGTCTGCAGGTGCTATCATTGACAGCTGAAGCGCTGTGTTCGTGAAAGCTGTCAGGCTCTATTCCCCGCTTTGATTGGCTGTGAATGGTGGCAATTTGCATATCTCCCAGGTGTGCCCGCTCTTCACCAGCCACTGCTTTCAGTCACCACAACTAGAAAGCTACTCGCTTGCAGGTAGTCAGCCGCTGGCGCAAAGTGCAGTGGTGCTGCACCGGGCTCCCCTGGTGGTGGACCCGGGGTCTGCAGGTGCTATCATTGACAGCTGAGCTGAGCGCTGTCAGGCTCTATTCCCCGCTTTGATTGGCTGTGAATGGTGGCAATTTGCGCATATCTCCCAGGTGTGCCGCTCTTCACCAGCCACTGCTTTCAGTCACCACAACTAGAAAGCTACTGGCTTGCAGGTAGTCAGCCGCTGGCGCCAAGTGCAGTGGTGCTGCACCGGAGCTCCCCCCTGGTGGTGGACCCGGGGTCTGCAGGTGCTATCATTGACAGCTGAGCTGTGTTCGTAAAGCTGTCAGGCTCTATTCCCCCGCTTTGATTGGCTGTGAATGGTGGCAATTTGCATATCTCCCAGGTGTGCCCGCTCTTCACCAGCCACTGCTTTCCAGTCACCACAACTGAAAGCTACTCGCTTGCAGGTAGTCAGCCGCTGGCGCAAGTGCAGTGGTGCTGCACGGACTCCCCCTGGTGGTGGACCCGGGGTCTGCAGGTGCTATCATTGACAGCTGAAGCTGTCAGGCTCTATTCCCCCTCCCAGCTTTGATTGGCTGTGAATGGTGGCAATTTGCATATCTCCCAGGTGTGCCCGCTCTTCACCAGCCACTGCTTTCAGTCACCACAACTAGAAAGCTACTCCAGCTTGCAGGTAGTCAGCCGCGCACAAGCAAGTCACCCTGGTGCTGCAAAGCTCCCCCTGGTGGTGGACCCGGGGTCTGCAGGTGCTATCATTGACAGGTGTGTCAGCTGTCAGGCTCTATTCCCCCGCTTTGATTGGCTGTGAATGGTGGCAATTTCCCCCCAGGTGGTGGACTTCACCAGGGGTCTGCAGGTGCTATCATTCAACCGCTGAGCAGTGGTGCTGCGGTGGTGGACCTGGGTCTCAGGTGCTCTATTCTGAAGCCCTTTTTCACCGCTTTGGCTGTGAATGGTGGCAATTTGCATATCTCCCAGGTGTGCCCGCTCTTCACCAGCCACTGCTTTCAGTCACCACAACTAGAAAGCTACTCGCTTGCAGGTAGTCAGCCGCTGGCATAAGTGCAGTGGTGCTGCACGGGCTCCCCCTGGTGGTGGACCGGGGTCTGCAGGTGCTATCATTGACAGCTGAAGCTGCTGTAAACGTAGAAGCTGTCAGGCTCTATTCCCCCAGCTTTGATTGGCTGTGAATGGTGGCAATTTGCATATCTCCCAGGTGTGCGTGCTCTTCACCAGCCACTGCTGTCACTCACCACAACTACAAAGCTACTCGCTTGCAGGTAGTCAGCCGCACAGCTCAAGTGCAGTGGTGCTGCACCGGACCTCCCCCTGGTGGTGGACCCGGGGTCTGCAGGTGCTATCATTGACAGCTGAAGCGCTGTCCATAGAAGCTGTCAGGTCTATTCATGCGCTGATTGGCTGTGAATGGTGGCAATTTGCATATCTCCCAGGTGTGCCCGCTCTTCACCAGCCACTGCTTTCAGTCACCACAACTAAGCTACTCGCTTGCAGGTACTCAGCCGCTGGCAGCGCAAGTGCAGTGGTGCTGCACCGAGCTCCCCCTGGTGGTGGACCCGGGGTCTGCAGGTGCTATCATTGACAGTTGAAGCGCTGTGATCCTGAAGCTGTCAGGCTCTATTCACCCTGCTTTGATTGGCTGTGAATGGTGGCAATTTGCATATCTCCCAGGTGTGCCCGCTCTTCACCAGCCACTGCTTTCCAGTCACCACAACTAGAAAGCTACTCGCTTGCAGGTACTCAACCCCAGGTGGCGCTCAAGTGCAGTGGTGCTGCACGGGCTCCCCTGGTGGTGGACTGCGGGGTCTGCAGGTGCTATCATTGACAGCTGAGCGCTGTAATGGTAGAAGCTGTCAGGCTCTATTCCCCCTTTGATTGGCTGTGAATGGTGGCAATTTGCATATCTCCCAGGTGTGCCCGCTCTTCACCAGCCACTGCTTTCAGTCACCACAACTGAAAGCTACTCGCTTGGTGGTAGTCAGCCGCTGGCGCAAGTGCAGTGGTGCTGCACCGGAGCTCCCCTGGTGGTGGACCCGGGGTCTGCTGGTGCTATCATTGACCAGCTGAAGCTGTCAGGCCTCTATTCTCCCATTGGCTGTGAATGGTGGCAATTTTTGCATATCTCCCAGGTGTGCCTGCTTCACCAGCCACTGCTTTCAGTCACCACAACTAGAAAGCTCAGCCGCCCTTGGCGCAAAGTGCAGTGGTGCTGCACCAGAGCTCCCCTGGGTGGTGGACCCGGGGTCTGCAGGTGCTATCATTGACAGCTGAAGCGCTGTGATGGTGCAAGCTGTCAGGCTCTATTCCCCTGCTTTGATTGGCTGTGAATGGTGGCAATTTGCATATCTCCCAGGTGTGCCCGCTCTTCACCAGCCACTGCTTTCAGTCACCACAACTAGAAAGCTACTCGCTTGCAGGTAGTCAGCCGCTGGCTCTAAGTGCAGTGGTGCTGCACCGAGCTCCCCCCCTGGTGGTGGACCCCGGGGTCTGCAGGTGCTATCATTGACAGCTGAAGCGCTGTGTTCGTAGAAGCTGTCAGGCTCTATTCCCCCCGCTTTGATTGGCTGTGAATGGTGGCAATTTGCATATCTCCCAGGTGTGCCCGTTCTTCTCCAGCCACTGCTTTTCAGTCACCACAACTAGAAAGCTACTGCGCTTGCAGGTAGTCAGCCGCTGGTGGTGCTAGTGCAGTGCTGCTGCACGACACTCCCCTGGTGGTGGACCGGGGTCTGCAGGTGCTATCATTGACAGCTGAAGCTGTCAGAAGCTGTCAGGCTCTATTCCTGGTGCTGCTTTGATTGGCTGTGAATGGTGGCAATTTGCATATCTCCCAGGTGTGCCCGCTCTTCACCAGCCACTGCTTTCAGTCACCACAACTGAAAGCTACTCGCTAGCAGGTAGTCAAAGCTGCGCAAGTGCAGTGGTGCTGCACCGGAGCTCCCCTGGTGGTGGACCCGGGGTCTGCAGGTGCTATCATTGACAGCTGAGAAACTGTCAGGCTCTATTCACCAGCTTTGATTGGCTGTGAATGGTGGCAATTTGCATATCTCCCAGGTGTGCCCGCTCTTCCACCAGCCACTGCTTTCAGTCACCAACTAAAGCTACTCGCTTGCAGGTAGTCAGCCAAGACAAGCGCAAGTGCAGTGGTGCTGCACCGGAGCTCCCCTGGTGGTGGACCCGGGGTCTGCAGGTGCTATCATTGACAGCTGAAGCTGTCAGGCTGTCATTCTCTATTCCCCTTTGATTGGCTGTGAATGGTGGCAATTTGCATATCTCCCAGGTGTGCCCGCTCTTCACCAGCCACTGCTTTCAGTCACCACAACTAGAAAGCTACTCGCTACCAGGTACTCAGCCGCACAGCGCAAGTGCAGTGGTGCTGCACCGGAGCTCCCCCTGGTGGTGGACCCGGGGTCTGCAGGTGCTATCATTGACAGCTGAAGCGCTGTGTTCGTAGAAGCTGTCAGGCTCTATTCCCCCGCTTTGATTGGCTGTGAATGGTGGCAATTTGCATATCTCCCAGGTGTGCCCGCTCTTCACCAGCCACTGCTTTCACTCACCACAACTAGAAAGCTACTCGCTAGCAGGTAGTCAGCCGCACAGCGCAAGTGCAGTGGTGCTGCACGGAGCTCCCCTGGTGGTTGACCCGGGGGTCTGCAGGTGCTATCATTGACAGCTGAAGCGCTGTGTTCCCCCGCTTTGATTGGCTGTGAATGGTGGCAATTTGCATATCTCCCAGGTGTGCCCGCTCTTCACCAGCCACTGCTTTCCAGTCACCACAACTAAAAGCTACTCGCCAGCTGGGTACTCAGCCGCTGGCGCAAAATTGCAGTGGTGCTGCACGGAGCTCCCCTGGTGGTGGACCCGGGGTCTGCAGGTGCTATCATTGACAGCTGAAGCTGTCAGGCTCTCAGCTGTCAGGCTCTATTCACATATCTCCCAGCTTTGATTGGCTGTGAATGGTGGCAATTTGCATATCTCCCAGGTGTGCCCTGGCTCTTCTGCAGCCACTGCTTTCACCGGGGTCACCACTACTAGAAAGCTACTGTGATACAGGTCAGTCATTCCCCGCACAGGCTGCAATGGTGGCAAGTGCAGTGGTGCTGTGCCGGAGCTCCCCTGGTGGTGGACCCACAACTAGGTCTGCAGGTGTCTATCATTGACAGCTGACAGCTCCTGTGATCGTAGAAGCTGTCAGGCTCTATTCACGCCGCTTTGATTGGCTGTGAATGGTGGCAATTTGCATATCTCCCAGGTGTGCCCGCTCTTCACCAGCCACTGCTTTCAGTCACCACAACTAGAAAGCTACTCCGCTCGCTTGCAGGGTGCTCCCCCCTAGGTGCTGGCGCAAGTGCAGTGGTGCTGCACGGGAGCTCCCCTGGTGGTGGACATGGGGTCTGCAGGTGCTATCATTGACCACAACTATTGAAGCGCTGTAATCGTAGAAGCTGTCAGAGCTCTATCATCCTGAAGCTGTCGGCTTTGAGTGGCTGTGAATGGTGGCAATTTGCATATCTCCCAGGTGTGCCCGCACTTCACCAGCCACTGCTTTCAGTCACCACAACTAGAAAGCTACTCGCTTGCAGGTACTCAGCCGCACAGCGCAAGCGCAGTGGTGCTGCACCGGAGCCCCCCTGGTGGTGGACCCGGGGTCTGCTGGTGCTATCATTGATAGTTGAAGCTGTGATGGTAGAAGCTGTCAGGCTCTATTCCCCCGCTTTGATTGGCTGTGAATGGTGGCAATTTGCATATCTCCCAGGTGTGCCTGCTCTTCACCAGCCACTGCTTTCAGTCACCACAACTAGAAAGCTACTGCACCGAACTTGCAGGTGGATCAGCCGCTGGCGCAAGTGCAGTGGTGCTGCACCGGTGCTCCCCTGGTGGTGGACCCGGGGTCTGCAGGTGCTATCATTGACAGCTGAAGCGTCAAAATGTCAGGCTCTATTCCCCAGCTTTGATTGGCTGTGAATGGTGGCAATTTGCATATCTCCCAGGTGTGCCCACTCTTCACCAGCCACTGTTTTCAGTCACCACAACTTGAAAGCTACTCGCTTGCAGGTAGTCAGCTGCACAGCACAAGTGCAGTGGTGCTGCACCGAGCTCCCCCCCCCCTGGTGGTGGACCCGGGGTCTGCAGGTGCTATCATTGACAGCTGAAGCGCTGATGATCGTAGAAGCTGTCAGGCTCTATTCCCCAGCTTTGATTGGCTGTGAATGGTGGCAATTTGCATATCTCCCAGGTGTGCCCGCTCTTCACCAGCCACTGCTTTCACTCACCACAACTAGAAAGCTACTCGCTTGCAGGTAGCTCAGCCCCCACAGCGCTCAGTGCAGTGGTGCTGCACTGGAGCTGCTCCCCCCCCTGGTGGTGGACCGGGGTCTGCAGGTGCTATCATTGACAGTTGAGCTGGCTGTAAGCGTGCTGCAGAAGCTGTCAGGCTCTATTCCCCCAGGCTTTCATTGGCTGTGAATGGTGGCAATTTGCATATCTCCCAGGTGTGCCCGCTCTTCACCAGCCACTGCTTTCAGTCACCACAACTAGAAAGCTACTCGCTTGCAGGTACTCAGCCGCTGGCGCAAGTGCAGTGGTGCTGCACGGACTCCCCTGGTGGTGGACCCGGGGTCTGCAGGTGCTATCATTGACAGCTGAAGCGCTGTGTTAGAAGCTGTCAGGCTCTATTCCCCGGCTTTGATTGGCTGTGAATGGTGGCAATTTGCATATCTCCCAGGTGTGCCCGCTCTTCACCAGCCACTGCTTTTCAGTCACCACAACTAGAAAAGCTACTAGCTTTATAGGAATTACTCAACCGCAGCGCAAGTGCAGTGGTGCTGCACGGAGCTCCCCTGGTGGTGGACCCGGGGTCTGCAGGTGCTATCATTGACAGTTGAAGCTGTGATCACTAGAAGCTGTCATTCTATTCACGCGCTTTGATTGGCTGTGAATGGTGGCAATTTGCATATCTCCCAGGTGTGCCCGCTCTTCACCAGCCACTGCTTTCAGTCACCACAACTAGAAAGCTACTCGCTTGCAGGTAGTCAGCCGCACAGCAAGTGCAGTGGTGCTGCACGGGCTCCCCCCCTGTGGTGGACCCGGGGTCTGCAGGTGCTATCATTGACAGCTGAAGCTGTCAGCGTGAAGCTGCCAGGCTCTATTCCCCGCTTTTGATTGGCTGTGAATGGTGGCAATTTGCATATCTCCCAGGTGTGCCCTGCTCTTCACCAGCCACTGCTTTCAGTCACCACAACTAGAAAGCTACTCGCTTGCAGGTACTCAGTGGTGCGCACGGCGCCCTGGTGGTGGAGTGCAGTGGTGCTGCACCGGCGCTCCCCTGGTGGTGGACCCGGGGTCTGCAGGTGCCTGCTATCATTGACAGCTGAAGCGCTGTGCTAGAAGCTGTCAGGCTCTATTCCCACGCTTTGATTGGCTGTGAATGGTGGCAATTTGCATATCTCCCAGGTGTGCCCGCTCTTCACCAGCCACTGCTTTCAGTCACCACAACTAGAAAGCTACTGCTAGCAGGTAGTCAGCCGCTGGCGCAAAGTGCAGTGGTGCTGCACCGGAGCTCCCCCTGGTGGTGGACCCGGGGTCTGCAGGTGCTATCATTGACAGCTGAAGCTGTCAGGCTGTTGTCCGGGCTCTATTCCCCCGCTTTGATTGGCTGTGAATGGTGGCAATTTGCATATCTCCCAGGTGTGCCCGCTCTTCACCAGCCACTGCTTTCAGTCACCACAACTAAAAGCTACTCAACTGCTAACAGGTAGTCAGCCGCTGGCAAGCTAAGTGCAGTGGTGCTGCACCGGAGCTCCCCCTGGTGGTGGACCCGGGGTCTGCAGGTGCTATCATTGACAGCTGAAGCTGTCAGGCTCTATTCACGTGCTTTGATTGGCTGTGAATGGTGGCAATTTGCATATCTCCCAGGTGTGCCCGCTCTTCACCAGCCACTGCTTTCAGTCACCACAACTAAAAGCTACTACGCTTGCAGGTACTCAGCCGCACAAGCGCCAAGTGCAGTGGGTGCTGCACCGGAGCTCCCCTGGTGGTGGACCCGGGGTCTGCAGGTGCTATCATTGACAGCTGAAGCGCTGTAATCGTAGAAACTGTCAGGCTCTATTCCCCGTGCTTTGATTGGCTGTGAATGGTGGCAATTTGCATATCTCCCAGGTGTGCCCGCTCTTCACCAGCCACTGCTTTCAGTCACCACAACAGAAAAGCTACTGGCTTGCAGGTAGTCAGCCGCTGGCGCCAGTGCAGTGGTGCTGCACCGAGCTCCCCTGGTGGTGGACCCGGGGTCTGCAGGTGCTATCATTGACAGCTGAAGCGCTGTGTTGGTAGGGTCAGGCTCTATTCCCCGCTTTGATTGGCTGTGAATGGTGGCAATTTGCATATCTCCCAGCTGTGCCCGCTCTTCACCAGCCACTGCTTTCAGTCACCTGGTGCTGCAAGCTACTCCCTAGCAGGTACTCAGCCGCTGGCCGCAAAGTGCAGTGGTGCTGCACATATCTCCAGGAGCTCCCCTGGTGGTGGACCGGGGTCTGCAGGTGCTCATTGATCATTGATAGCTGAAGCTGTCAGGCTCTATTCACGCCGCTTTGATTGGCTGTGAATGGTGGCAATTTGCATATCTCCCAGGTGTTGCCCGCTCTTCACCAGCCACTGCTTTCAGTCACCACAAACTAAAAGCTACTCGCTTGCAGGTAGTCAGCCGACAGCATAAGTGCAGTGGTGCTGCACCGAGCCCCCTGGTGGTGGACCCGGGGTCTGCAGGTGCTATCATTGACAGCTGAAGCTGTCAGCGTAGAAGCTGTCAGGCTCTATTCCCCTTTGCCGCTTGGCTGTGAATGGTGGCAATTTGCATATCTCCCAGGTGTGCCGCTCTTCACCAGCCACTGCTTTCCAGTCACCACAACTAGCCGCACAGCGCACCCAGTGGTGCTGCGGGCGCCTGGTGGTGGACGCTGGCGCAAGGTGCAGTGGTGCTGCGGACTCCCCCTGGTGGTGGACCCGGGGTCTGCAGCCACTGCTATCATTGAACAGCTGAAGCAGGTAGTCAACCGCACGGTTAAGTGCAGTGGTGCTGCAAGCTGTCACCCGGGGTCTCTATTCCCCGTCTTTGATTGGCTGTGAATGGTGGCAATTTGCATATCTCCCAGGTGTGCCTGCTCTTCACCAGCCACTGCTTTCAGTCACCACAACTAGAAAGCTACTCGCTTGCAGGTAGTCAGCCGCTGCAGCTGCAAGTGCAGTGGTGCTGCACTGTCGAGCTCCCCCCTGGTGGTGGACCCGGGGTCTGCAGGTGCTATCATTGACAAGCCGACAGCTGAAAGCTGTCAAGCTCTATTCCCCAGGTTTTGATTGGCTGTGAATGGTGGCAATTTGCATATCTCCCAGGTGTGCCCGTTCTTCACCAGCCACTGCTTTCAGTCACCACAACAACTGAAAGCTACTAGCTCTATTGCAGGTACTCAGTCCGCTCTTCTAGCGCAAAGTGCAGTGGTGCTGCAATCGAGCTCCCCTGGTGGTGGACCCGGGGTCTGCAGGTGCTATCATTGACAGCTGAAGCGCTGTGATCGTGAAGCTGTCAGGCTCTATTCACGCCGCTTTGATTGGCTGTGAATGGTGGCAATTTGCATATCTCCCAGGTGTGCCCCTCTTCACCAGCCACTGCTTTCAGTCACCACAACTAGAAAGCTACTCCCTTGCAGGTGCTATCTCCAGCCAAGACCAGCCCTCAGTGCAGTGGTGCTGCACCGGAGCTCCCCCACCTGGTGGTGGACTCGGGGTCTGCAGGTGCTATCATTGACAGCTGAAGCTGTCAGGCTCTATTCAGGCTCTATTCGTGCTTTTGATTGGCTGTGAATGGTGGCAATTTGCATATCTCCCAGGTGTGCCTGCTCTTCACCAGCCACTGCTTTCAGTCACCACAACTAGAAAGCTACTCGCTTGCAGGTGGTCAGCCGCATAAGCGCAAGTGCAGTGGTGCTGCACCGGGCTCCCCCTGGTGGTGGACCCGGGGTCTGCAGGTGCTATCGTTGACAGTTGAAGCTGTAATCATTGTAGAAGCTGTCAGGCTCTATTCACGATTGGCTGTGAATGGTGGCAATTTGCATATCTCCCAGGTGTGCCCGCTCTTCACCAGCCACTGCTTTCCAGTCACCACAACTAAAAGCTACTCGCTTGCAGGTAGTCAGCCGCACAGCGCAAGTGCAGTGGTGCTGCACCGGAGTTCCCCTGGTGGTGGACCCGGGGTCTGCAGGTGCTATCATTGACAGCTGACTGTCAGCTGTGATTGTAGAATGGTGGCTGTCGGAAGGCTCTAAAGTTCAACTAGAAAGCTTTTGATTGCCGCTGGCGCATAAGTGCAATGGTG